>CABFWO010000632.1:180751-245719 GCA_902155825.1 Timema genevievae | reverse complement strand
CCCCCCGATATTATTGACTGGCTACGCCCTTGATTAAACTGTACGGGAGTTCACGAGAGTGTATGGGACAATCACGACAAAACTATCCCGAACAAAATCAAACTTTGCTTGATTTTTTTCCGTTTTCATCGACATGATTTACCCAACAGTTGACAGTCCCGAGAGTGTGTGGCCTCTGGGCTGGGACATTTTTCCCGGTACATGAGTAAAGGACGGCCCGGTGTTTTCACAATCCCATATGGGATTCCAAACAGGATTGAACATGCCTGCGTGGAGCAGACTTGGCTTTTTTTTTTTACATTGTTGGGGCAGGTTATTCTACTCATGATTAACAGGAAAGAATGACGTCTCTCCCGAGACTGAAGGTGCTTTGTCAGGAAACGCCCTTGCAAGACGAGAAACCTGCCGAGTAATCACGTACGGTTTAAATTACCAACAATTCCGAAAGTGTATGGGCTCCTTATCATGAGCTAGTTCTATTCAATCCACTTCATTACACCAAACGCCCTATCCAAATCTTGCGCTAGTTCTATCTAGTCCATCTCATTACACCCTATCTCTCTTTTGAGATACTTATATCCAATCCGACTCATTACACCCTCTCTATCTCTTTAAGTTTCATTCTAATGTTATCTTCCCTTCTGCGTCTAGGTCTTCCCATTGGGTTTGCCAGTCAATACCCTGAATATATTTCTAATGCTTTTATTCACGATGCATGTCCTGCCCACCGTAATATACGAATTACGAGACTCGATTATCCTAATAATAGATTGTGATGCGTACAGGGTATGTAACTCTTCATATTACACTACCGAGGAGCCTCATACTTTTTTTTTGGACCAACTATCTTTCTAAGCAGTTTGTTTTGGTCATGTAAGATAACTGATAAGAGACCACGTTTTGTAATTTCTTAGTTTTAAATTCCTGGACAGCAGGCAACAAGTCAACAACTTACTGACAGAGTTATTTTTATTTATTTGATCGATGCAGAGTAATAGCATGCAATTCCTTACCATACTCTTTTTCCTAATTTTGGTTTCTATTTTCTAGTTACTATTTCATTTAGTTTCTTATTCTGTAGTCGCGCTTGCGCATATGCATCTTATCATGTCCACTATGCACTTCTATTCAGAAACATTCTACAAAGAGAAGTATTTGTCCTTGATTATCAGAACGCTAAATTGCGTCCATTTTGATTTTTGTCTTTCTTCATTGTAGTATTGTGATCTTCGGTAAGTAAATTATTTTAAGGTTTTTTGTGTTTACATTATAAGTATGACTTTAAAATTTGAACTAACAAAAAATAAGTTCTCATATCTACTAATTGTGTTTGATTTATTTTTATAGAGATAGTAGATTAGACCATTTTCTTAGTTCCAAGTTGCCGGTAAAATTGCCGCCGAAGGCTGATAACTTAAATATTGATTGGCATTGTTATTCATATAACTAAGTAAATAGTTATACAATTTTATTGCATTTATTTGTTTTATTATTACAATACGTACTCACACTATGTTGTTTATTCAAACACCTTTTTAATGAAATATCCTAGGAATCTGCGCATTTTAATATTGAAATGCTTAAATCAACATTACCTACCTAATACTTTCCCCCCCCAATTTGTGCCAATTTATGACCTGTCTAAAACCAACATACCCGTTTGTCGGACTCGTAACTACGCAATCGCACTTGTAATTACTCTTCTCTTAAATACAAAATAGACCGTCGACAATGAAAAGTCGCAAGACGTAATTTCAACCAATAGAAACAAACAGCAAATATGACAATAAAAGTAAAATTCATATTAATGTTTTCAAATAAGAAATAAATAGTTAAATATATAGACTTCTGTGCTGTCGGTCCGGGGTTCAATCCTCGGTCTCGGCACAGATTTATCTGATTCCCAAACCCTTCCTTCGCCTCTGACAAGACGTGTATTGATCACAACTTGTGAATGTGTGGAATGCCAGGCCTCCACCGTGGTTCGGATCCCACGTTAAACTGTAGGTCCTCCATTTCATCTCATAATCACCCTACCATTATACAGTAGCATAAGCGCGTATAACCTGAACGGTTAGTAATAATAATAATAATAATAATAATTTCTTTTGAAAACCAGATTTTTTCTGTGTTAAAAACTCATAATAATTTATATTAGACACATAAAAATGTCATCCTATATACTAAGGCTGAAGCCAGTGATATTACGCTTTATTCGTCCCATTTTAGGCTTTTCTTATTGTTAAGGTACACAATTTTAGAGATTTTATTCACGTTATTTCACACACGAGTAGGGTTGTATTTACATTAAATTGAATGACCCAAATATTTATAAATTTTGAACTTTTAATAAAAACTACATTTAAAACAAAACTTGACAACAGATCACCCAAATCCCATTTTAAATGTTAATATTGACGACGCGTAACGTTCCAGTGATCCTCCGCACTAAAACTGTGACTTACACAGTACTTTCCCGTGATGCTTTATGTTACACCCTTGATCTTTCACACTACATTGTTTCTGATATAATCGCATGATGTGTAATATCCCACCTTGCCACTTAAAGTTTAGAGGAACTTTTAATTTTAAAGTTTCGGTTCTATGCGTTTTTTGATGTTTGAAATATTGTTTGGCTGGTATCAATAATTTAGCAATGTTAAGAATTAAAAGGTCGAGAATGGGACAGATAGAGTGTACTATCCCCCTGTATCTGAATTCTTTACTTGTGCATTGTTGCCTTGATATGTACCATTGCCAGTTGTATCAATGATGTAGAACCGTATGAATTATCAACAAAGATGCTGATGCACCCGTTACATACCCTTGATACCATAGTCCTGTAGAAAAATTATTTTACTATTCAATCGAAATATTTTAACGGCTGGCTTTTTTTTAAAATCCGATTTAACTAATAATATTTCTAGGAAGTAATGTTATTTTTGTAAATATTGTTTCTCAAAAGAAATTTGAAATGTTCGCTACAAAAAAAAAAGCTAACATTCACATTCATTTGAGTTAGTTGTTTAACATTCTATTTCCAGATTTTACAGCGATGGACGAACCTCCAATGCGTGGTGGCTATGTGCCCAGAGGGAGAGGAGGGCCAGGTCGAGGGGGTCCTCCAAGGGGACGTGGAGGGTTTATGGACAGAGGGAGGTAAGTGTAGAACCATGGTCTGCTAAGAGGTTTATGAAAACGTGGAAATTCGGGGAATTTTGAAACATGGTTTGACTTGACAACATGTCTAGAAGTTAGGCTTGTGGAAGTAATTATAATCATCAACAGTTTCCACCATGTGGCCGAGACACTTTTTAAAATGCCTACTACATCTTCAACCATTCACCCTCTTTTATTTGCTTTTATTTTTCTACTCTCACTTGCACACTTGCTGTTATGTGCTACTTTCATCTCTGTCTTAGATCCCTTGTGGTATTTTTCCTTCATGCTTCGTCTCCATTGTATTCTTTCCTTCTCCATACTCATCACATGACCATACCATCTCAGTCTTGCTTCCTCTACTATCTCATGTACTCCTTGGCCTCCACTTTCCTCTAGGCCTACTCTCTTACATCCAATGTCGATATTTCTGCAACTCATATGTCTGAATACAAAGCATGCGAGTCATTCCATCGAAACGGGCTAGTATTAGTCTCCGTTTATTAAACTTAGGGTCAGAGTAAAAAAAAAATGCATACAAACCAAAAATAAAAGCCTACTTTGTTTATGTGAAAAAAAATTATTATAAATTATATTTATAATAATTACAGATTAAATAGCCAAGCCATTATTTTTTGTTAAATACATTTATAGCCACATCTAAATATATTATTATTTAAATTGAAAAATGATACATAGATACAGGATTCGAACCTAGGAACTTTTGTCTTAGTACGCCAATGCTCTAACCACTGAGCTATACAGTGGTCCTGTGCCCAGGGTCATTCTTCACTCATATTTTAAGGCAGAGTCCGTGATGGATTCGAGAGAACGACCCAGACATGCCTGTAGAACATGTCTCCCGTCCGCTCTAATTAGATCTCTGTTTGTGGTAGTGAAATGTCTAAATATTAAGTGTGTATGTTTCCAGAGGTGATGGTCGCGGGGGCATGATGCGCGGAGGGCCGCTGGGTCGCGGAGGAAGGGGTGTCCCGCCAAGGGGCGGCATGGGCCGTGGGGGCGACAGAGGGAGCAACGGAGGGTTCGGCATGGGAAGCAGGTATTTGAATTGATGATAGAACGATTATTTGGTTTATTTTATTTTAAATGTTTCAAAAGATAATCTGCTCTAATGATATTAGCCCTTTATTTCCCTGGTATGGGTGTTGACCAATGCCTTTGTTTACCGGAACGGTCCCTGTTGTGGTCGTGAATCAATGTTTTATTACAATAAGCTATTGTAATGCCATCTATCAATGAACCACTGTACTCTTAGCCAGTTTGAACAATTGATATTGCAGCTGATAGTTGAGCTACAAGTTCCATGTTCTATGACCATGAATATATCAATAAATAATAAAGTTAAACAAAAAGATTGTTCTAAGAATTATCAATGAACCAAATTCTGATCATCGGTTTGGCAGATTACGCCATAATCGGCCAACGATGATCGGTCTTAGGGTTGGCATTGGCGCAGTCTTAGTCTAACTTATACACAAATCAATGCTCTCCCCCCAGTAAAGTTTGCCATCCTGTTGGCATTATCAAGTAGCCGGGCGAGGGTTGTGGAATGGGCCCCCCCTTAGCAATATTTTCGAGGATTTGTGTGAAACAAACGTTGATATTGTAAAGTTATCCAGAGAATTCAACCAGGCCCCGGGGAGAATACCACGAATATACACTATGTATAGAGTCCATTCGGTGAGACAATATTTGACAGGATGAGAAATGAGAGAATAAGAGGAACAGTAAAGGAAGAGCCAGTCCAGGACAGGATAGAGAAGGCACGACTAAGGTAATATGGAGGACATGTGAGAAAGATGGAGAAGGAAAGGATGCACAAGAGGATGTTGGATATGGAGGTGAGAGGAAGACCAAGGGACAGATGGCTGAAGGGAGTAAGGAGGAGTGTGGAGGAGAGAGGAGAGGACTGGGCCAATGTGTAGGAAGAGGGGGGTGGGAGGAAAGAAGGCGTTGGAGAGCCTTATGTTCCAAACAGACCCTGCCATTGGCTGGAAACTGTTCATGATTATGAGGTAATAAAAGTCAAGTTAGGCAAAGGAGGGAAGAATGAAGGAGGGTAAAAAATATGTGGAAGATATACTTTAACGAGTTTTCTGAATTTGGATAGGGCAGGTGAGATGATGAATCAAGGATAAAATATTGCTGGAGTTTTAAAAGAGAGATAATAAATTAGACCTGTCACGAAAAGGGGCAGAAGATGGTTTGAAAAGGATGAGGAAGGAGAAAGCACCGGGAAGGGAAATGGAAGTACGGTGGTAGTAGAGTTTAAGGACAGTGTGGAAGGAGGACATAAGATTGTCCAAAAGGTTTTGTAGTTACCAATATTCAAGAATGTACATAAAGCTTCGTAATTGTCAAATCTCGAATTTTACTATTAAAGACAGTCAAAAGGTTTTGAAGATTCACACACCCCGAGTTACGAATATTCTTTATCTTCGCCTTTAGATTGCTCAATCGAGATGCAGTTTTAGGCTTATCACTATTTACTTCGCTAATGGTGAATTTAAAATGATGAACCGATGACGAGACTGAGCTCTCGACAAACCCCCGGATCTAATCCGGTTTCGCAAGTTTTTTGTGGACTGGAATTAGTTTTTTGGGGGGAGTTGAGTGTTGCAGATGACCCACGGCAGTCTGATTTTGTTACCTTGGCTATGTTTTTATTTATCAGAGTAATATACAGGATGTTCCCTGCTTGAATGACAAAACTTTGGGAAGCGGTAGTGGATCAAAAAACTAACTCAAAATGTATTTTGGAGGTTTGCTTGTTTTGGCTTCATTTTTGCGCCACAAGCAAAAAAATAAAAACATGTTATTTCTGCTAGAGTTCTTCGGTAATGGCTTAGTTAATATTAATTTTCCTGGAAGATAGATCAGTCGTTCAGGACCTATGGCTTGGCCTTTACCTTCAGCCGATTTAACGTCGTTTGATTTTTTTGGTATGAGGAGCTTTCAAACAAAAAGTTATGAAGTGTCTGTTAATGACGTTCAATCATTATGACAAAGGATAGTTGACCTTTGGTCTAGGGGTAAGGTGTCATATTTCTGTGCTGAGGGTCCGGGGTTCAATCCTCGGTCCCGGCACAGATTTATCTGATTGCCAAACCCTTCCTTCAACCTCTGACAAGACGTGTATTAATCCCAACTTGTGAATGTGTGGAATGCCAGACCTCCACCGTGGTTCGGATACCACGTTAAACTGTAGGTCCTTCATTTCATCTCACAATCACCCTACCATTTCACATTAGCGTAAGTGCGTGTAACACGAACGGGTAGTAAGATGCGGCGTTAATAATAATAATAATGACTAAAGATAATGCCAGGGTTCATACGGTCCTTGAAAGACCTGGAATTTAATGTGTCTTTGTTCAAGGCCTAGAAAAGTCCTTAAATTTCTCTGGGCCTTGAAAAGTCCTGGAATTTCCAGGTTTAAATTCATGTGCATTCACTTTTTTTTAAGTTGCTCTAAAACTGTCATTTGTAATAATTCTTTTAAGATATTTGACTACCCATCAACACTTTAAGTACTTATAATTACAGCTTTGAACTAAAATGCCCGCCGATAGCTATTAGTTCATCTCCCATCCACCTTAGCGCTCAAATTCCTGTTCTAGCCATAATGCAATATATACTGAATTTTGAATGACTGCATTAACCAATAAACCAAGTAGAGTGATGTGACAAAAACAGATAGATTACTATTTTTATAGTCCTATCTGTTCATTAAATTTATAGAAAAGTTAGTGTTTTCCATCTATTTAAAATTTGGTATGGTTTATAATTCTGTTTAATTGACGTGTTTAGCTTCAGGCAGTACGAGAAATAATGGTTTTAGGCCTTAAAAAGTCCTTGAAAAGTCCTTAAATGTATGTTTCATATGTCTGTAAGAACCCTGTAATGCAAACATGCGAAGAAACGGTCAAACAATGTCTGTCAGCCACTCATTGATAGTTACAAAGCTTGTCTCTGGGCTGGAGGCCTTTAGTTTGAACAAAATATATAAAATAATTTATTTAATACTTACCAATTTTTTTTTATTTAGTTTTTTGCTGTTTGCGCGAAAAGAAAGTGAAAACTAGCAAATCTCCAAAAATACATTTTGAGTTAGTTTTTTGATCAACTGCCGCTTCCCAAAGTTTAGACGTTTAACCCCAGAACACCCTGTATAGCAGCCGGTATTCTATACAAAGAGTCCTATACGACAGCTAGGAAAAGTTACCAGATCAATTTTTGTGTAGCCATACCTCAAATCATGTGATGAAAGCCCATAAGTTGAGCTGTTCAAACTTTTACAACAAATAATTTGTTTTAAATTTATTTATTCTTTTAAGCATATTTTTTTAAAAACATTTTTCAGATCACAGATATCTCAGATCCCTGGTTATCTTATAAAGACATTCCCTGGTTATCTTATAAAGACATTTTATTCTTTTTATAAATAAACTTAACCAAGCACAATTCTTTTAGTAATTAATCAACGACTAAAATTGTATCTATATTTTATTTGTTTTTCAGAGGGCGAGGTGGCATGGGGGGGATGAGAGGGCGGGGTGATTTCTCACCGAGAGGGGAAGGCCGCGGCGGAAGCAGGTTCCAAAGAGGTGTGTTCAGTAGTTCTTAATTATGTTTGCCTTAAGTTGTAAATATACTTTTGAGTTAAGGGTCATTCTCACAGAAACATGCTTTTTGGAAATAAAAAAATAATTTTTTTAAAAAATAATCCAAAATGAATAATATTTATGTATGAGTTAGATATAAGGTATTTATGTATTAGGAAATTTCTTTTCCAAATCATTTATCTTTACATTGGAAATTACATTTTTAAAAAAGGTTACTGACACGAAGGTGAGACAGCATCCACAGAGTTGTGCGATGTGATAGTAAAGAGAAATAAGTACACAAAGAGCTTCAAAGAACTATTGGACTTTTTTTTCTAACTAATCGGTTGACCTCTAAGTATTTTGGCCTTGTTATCTCCTTTCAGCATTTTGGCAGCTGGGGCACCCCTTTTTTCCTTGTCACAAATCACAATTTTGCTATTTTACTTGTCTCCATTTTTTTTCCCAGGGGGTGGTTCCATGTTTGGGGCAGGTGGTCGAGGGGGCAGAGGGATGGACCGAGGGGGTGGTCGGGGTGGGCGAGGTGGGTTTGACCGTGGTGGCCGAGGGGGTGGTGGTGGCCCACCTCCCGACAGGTATGGAGGACCCATCAAGAGAGGAGGACCCCAAGGAGGCCCCATGGCCAAGAGGGGTCGTTTTGATTCTTCCCAGGGCTCCAATGGCTACGCCCCACCAAGGTAACACTCTTGATTTTTTTTTGTATGCCTGTTTCTCTCTCTATCTCTCTCTCTCTCTCTATATATATATATATATATATATATACACATACACACACACACACACTTTAATTCCGAGTAAGGGCTTTGGTCCAAAATATTGAAAGTAAAAAACAAAACGAATAAATGCTTAGGTTTGCTCTTATTAGGCAGATTTACACAGGATTAAAAGTGAGGATTTTACTAAACTTGTTTTTGAATGTAAAATAATAGTTTAGGAATGTGGGAGTAGATAAAAATTCGAGTTTTAGTAGTTGCTGAAACTTGACTCAAAAGATTTTATAAAACCTGAAATATCTGAGTACTTGGAATAAATTTTAATAAACATTAAAGTATAGTTTAAAAGAAAATAGAGTCCTTCAATATTTCCCTTTGTCTAATTAAAGAAAAATGGTATAATTATATTTAAAAATTTGAATTGTAGTGATTATAAATGTTTATAAAAAATTTTTTCTTTTACAATTTATTCCATTCTTTAAAATATGTACGAGTACACATATTGAAAATTATTTTGTTGTTGCATTTCACTATACATTAAAAGTTTTTTTTTTCCTTATAACTGAGACGCCCTTGTATCAAGACCAACGTGCAACACACAGTTTGGAAACCCCTGTACTAGTTAATTACTTTAGTTTTGGTTTTTAAAACGAATATTAATATGTAATGTATACAATAATTCAGAATAGAATTAATGGACCATAAACTGAGTATCTTAAGCTCTCATTATTTTGATTGGCAAAGCCGGAATTTTTTTCGAAGTGAAGTCGAAGCTGACACAAATCATTTCAAAGTTTCACACACCCTTACTCTCAAAGTTGACTGCTACTAAATATGTTCCAAATGTACATTCATAAGAAAATCAAGGTGTACACGATTTTGTGTTACAACTTAGTTGTGTGCTATGTTAAATGCCATTGGGGTGATTGTAGAGATATTGGACTAAATTTTGTTTGTCCCTTTATGTGAAGACACAGAATATTTCCAAAGTTTCCCTCTGTACGAAGAGACAGAAGTCTCCAAAGAGATATTGGACTAAATTTTGTTTGTCCCTTTTTGTGAAGAGACAGAAGTCTCCAAAGTTTCTCTCTGTACGAAGAGACAGAATGTCTCCAAAGCTTCCCTCTGTACAAAGAGACAGAATGTTTCCAAAGCTTCCCTCTGTACAAAGAGACAGAATGTCTCCAAAGCTTCCCTCTGTACAAAGAGACAGAATGTCTCCAAAGTTTCCCTTGAGACAATGTTTCCAAAGCTTCCCTTTGTACAAAGAGACAATGTCTCCAAAGTTTCCCTCTGTACAAAGAGACAATGTCTCCAAAGTTTCCCTCTGTACAAAGAGACAGAATGTCTCCAAAGCTTCCCTCTGTACGAAGAGACAGAATGTCTCCAAAGCTTCCCTCTGTACAAAGAGACAGAATGTCTCCAAAGTTTCCCTCTGTACAAAGAGACAGAATGTCTCCAAAGTTTCCCTCTGTACGAAGAGACAATGTTTCCAAAGCTTCCCTTTGTACAAAGAGACAATGTCTCCAAAGTTTCCCTCTGTACAAAGAGACAATGTCTCCAAAGCTTCCCTCTGTACAAAGAGACAGAATGTCTCCAAAGCTTCCCTCTGTACAAAGAGACAGAATGTCTCCAAAGCTTCCCTCTGTACAAAGAGACAGAATGTTTCCAAAGCTTCCCTCTGTACGAAGAGACAGAATGTTTCCAAATCTTCCCTCTGTACGAAGAGACAGAATGTCTCCAAAGTTTCTCTCTGTACGAAGAGACAGAATGTCTCCAAAGTTTCTCTCTGTACGAAGAGACAGAATGTCTCCAAAGTTTCTCTCTATACGAAGAGACAGAATGTTTCTAAAGTTTCCCTCTGTACGAAGAGACAGAATGTTTCCAAAGTTTCCCTCTGTACGAAGAGACAATGTTTCCAAAGCTTCCCTCTGTACAAAGAGACAATGTCTCCAAAGTTTCCCTCTGTACAAAGAGACAATTTCTCCAAAGTTTCCCTCTGTACAAAGAGACAATGTCTCCAAAGCTTCCCTCTGTACAAAGAGACAGAATGTCTCCAAAGCTTCCCTCTGTACAAAGAGACAGAATGTCTCCAAAGTTTCCCTCTGTACGAAGAGACAATGTTTCCAAAGCTTCCCTTTGTACAAAGAGACAATGTCTCCAAAGTTTCCCTCTGTACAAAGAGACAATGTCTCCAAAGCTTCCCTCTGTACAGAGAGGCAGAATGTCTCCAAAGCTTCCCTCTGTACAAAGAGACAGAATGTCTCCAAAGCTTCCCTCTGTACGAAGAGACAGAATGTCTCCAAAGTTTCCCTCTGTACGAAGAGACAATGTTTCCAAAGCTTCCCTCTGTACAAAGAGACAGAATGTCTCCAAAGTGCCCCTTTGTGTGAAGCCATCGTCCGTTGTCTGCAATCACTCCTTGTGTTGTGAAAGAAGCTGGTTTAGAATGGAGAGCTTGTTAGTAAAGCATGTTGTTTGTTTTGTTCACGTTCAAGCCACTATTCGAGCGGCGGCGGTGGTTATGAATCCAGTGGTAGCTATGCGACTCCTCCCGCTGCTCCACCATACAGGTGAGTCGTCGTTTCTTTGATTGGTGTTGTTTGCTTGGGAATGTATAGCATGGCAAACATTACTAGTTCCATTAATATATTTCTTATAGAGATTCAATTTCCTTTGTTTCTCCTTTATGTTATTCTTTTTTACATGTTCCTATCATTCTTTACAAATTTACTTTCTCTCCCTTTTTGGTTTTTATTTAGTTTCCTCTTTTAGGAAGTTGTGTTGCCTGTTTCATAATCCCTCCTGATGCGTTCTGATATAATGAAACATAGGTCAGGGGATTGGATAGTAACGTTCGATTCTCTTCAAGAGGCAGCCGTTACCTCTCTGTCCAGTGGCAGCAATGTAAAGTGTGAACTGTGTTCTTCTTTTCATTGTAAAAGCCATATTGTGTTTGTTCCTTTTATATGTTTCCATCCACCTTTCCTATACCTTCTTACAGATATAATAATTATATTAATCTTAGGGATGTGCAAGTTTATAAACAAATCTTATTGATTTAAATATTTAAATTATTTAACTCTAGAGATGTCACGATGCCTCTTTTCCTTGATTCATATTCTCGATTCCGATTCTTAAGTTCAAGCTCGATTTTTCAATTCTCGATTCAGATTCTTATTATATATATTTTTTTTCATTTCTTTCCAAGCATCCAACCTCATATAAAAAAATTTAGGCATTCAATTTTATAACATATCAAAAAACTAAAAAACTTTGATGGTTATAATTTATTTTTAATTTAACAAAGAAAAATGTAAATTTTATAAAGTATTAAATCATATAATCAAAATAATAAAATAATTAGTAATTACATTTTAGTAACCATGTATTCTTACCTATAAATAAAGCCTCATTGAATCAAACATTTCTAGATAAAATAAATTAAAACAAGTATAATAAACAGTTGTTGAGATCACAAGTCTTTTCAATTCACCAAATGAAAGTGCACTGTTTTGACATTGGGAATAAAACTCAAGTACCACACTGGTAGCAAGTAAACAAACAAGATAATAATTGTAGATATCAGATAATAATTGTAGACATCACTTAATTTTTAAATTGTAAGAAAATTAAAGAGTAAAAATATATTTGCTTAGACATACAACATTTGTCGCGAATAAAACTGTAAATTTGTCAAATAAAAGGGGTTACCTTTGTAAAAACACTAAAAAACAATTATTTTTATATATATTTAATAATTGCCATTGTATAGAAAATCTAACTTGCATGATACCTACTCCCCCCTCAACGCGAATCTTGGACTTGACCAATACAGCTCAAATTTGCAAATTTGAAACTTTAGTCTCACAATCTTATGGATATCTATTAAACACTTTAAAAGTCACAGAAAATAAAACAAAAAATTCAAATAAACTTGAAATTGATACAACAAATTGCGGATTTTCTAACAGAAAGAACACATTTCACAAAAATTTAAAGTCGTTCGCCATGATTGATCCAACCCACGCTAGCTCGCCGGAAATTAGTGAAGAAGTTTTGGAAATGATAGATCCAATATATCTGACTATGCTCTAAATTTATTGAATTAAACTAAATATAATGTTTTTGGCTCTGTTTTTACTATGTCGATTTTTATTCTATTTTTACTAGACTGGTCTTATTCAAAGAGCTAAAAAAAAATTTAAAATTTAAAAACGACAAATAATATAATTACATGAGAGCGGCCATCTTAATTTAATATAAATGTCGTAGCTAAGACTTAAGTGGTATAGTGCTAAGGATGGGAAAATTACGGCGGGATCACAAATTCTTGAAATTTTATCTTTGGTCGAAATTTGACTGTCGTAATAGGGCGAGGAAACGGTAAGTTATAAGATTTGTAGAGGAAGAAAATTACAGATGCTGGGAGAAGTTTACACAGAAACTAGAGGAAGAGAGCAAAGGGAATAGGAAAATGCTATTTGGAAAGATAAGGAGTAAAATATCCGACAAGGAAGCTGTTAGAGTATTACAGAAGGAAGCTGGAGTAGTAATCATTATAAAGGAGATTAGAAATGAGATGAAGAACTAGTTTGATAAACTACTTATTGGCGGTGGGGGAAGAGAATCATGAACAAAACGAAAAAGAGAGACCGACTAAATGGGCAGAGATGGAAAGAGATTTGTGGGTGACAAAGAGTGGTAACTCAGCCGGGGTGGATGAACTCTCAGTGGATATGGTAACAGCAGCTGGAATACTCGAGATACAGCGGCTGTACCGAACACTAACAACAATTTGGCGAAACGATCAAATGACTGAGGGAATAATTATTCCACTATTCAAGAAAGGGAGCAGAAGGGAAATGCACCAACAATACAGGCGTTACACTACTTTCTCTTGGCTTGAAAATTATGGAAATAATTACTGAGAGCCTGTCCTAAAAGAGGAACAGCGTGGGTTCAGGGCTAACAGGAGTGCATCAGACCTGATCTTTGCTCGGAGGATGCCAACGGAGAAGTATTGGGAGAAAGTGAAGGCTCTTATAATAGTGTTTTTGGACTTGGAAAAGGCATACAACAGCATCACGAGAACAGTACTTTGTAAGATTTTAGAAAAACTGGGAGTTGCAGAAAATTTGATTTTCAAAGTTTGAGTGTTGTATAAAAAGTACCCGAGTTGTGTACAGATTGAAGAAGGCAGGTCAGTTTGAGACCAAAAGGGCGCGGCAGGTTCAACAAGGCATCGCTCGGTCTGTATAGCTCTTGCAAGCTGTTGCCATGGAGTTTAAAAAAAATTAATATTGTTAAATAAAAGTTCATATAAACACGTCCCACTATTTATATTTAGGTGTCCCTCTGTATTGTTAATCTGTTTTATTGAATCTGATCACCTCTACTATTTAGTTATATATAATTTTTTTTAAATTTTCGCCAGGCCTCCACCATGGTTCGGATCCCACGTTAAACTGTAGGTCTTCCATTTTCATCTCACAATCGCCCTACCACTACACATTAGCGCAAGTGATAATGATGATAATTATTTTATTATTATTGTTAAGTTATTATTATTATTATTAATTTTCCAATATCGATAGTATTTTCCCCATGTCCTTTCTTCACCTTTGTAGCCAATTGCCAAGTTTGTGTAGTATGTTATAAAATTGATTACATGTGTTTTCCACCTCTCCTTAAAGTATTAAAGTTCATCTATGAAATGTTTCACCCCATTCCCAGGCGATAGCGGATGTCGCTGTGTAGTATTTTTAGTTGTTTTCTTTTCTGTTTACGTTCAAGCCATTATTCAAGCGGGGGCGGCTATGACTCCAGTAGTAGCTATGCTACGCCTCCTGCCGCTCCGCCATACAGGTGAGTCATTTCTTCACTCTTTTGTTTCTGTTTTTCAGGTAATTGTTTGGTGGTAGAGCATGATACACAAATTCTTTGTCTTTGGTTCATCTATATGTATATATTTCCAATGTTTTACTGTTGATTTTCTCGTTACCTCATCCCCTAAAGGCACTTATTAGTCGAGGACAACAGGAGGAGTTGGGGTGGGGCAAATTAATAGTATTAAAGTTATTTTGATTGGGTTTTTATTAGAAAAAATATATTAGTTTGAATGGTCAACTTTAGTACATTAATGTGATGGAAAAGTCTTGATTTATAAAAAGTAAAAGCTTAAATGATCAAAATGTGTAAAGATTGATTCACACGTTCACTGAAAATAGAAAGCAAAATCTGCTTGAGTGGCGCAGCAATTTACTCGCTGTATGTTGAGCCATGATGCATTGCAATCCTAACTTAAAACAGCTGATTATAAATAAAATTTATTTTCTAGTGGATAAACATACATTTTAGATCATTTTCCCGATGGATTTTTTTCAAATTATAACACTTTTTTTGGCATAATCCATTACATCAATACAAACGCTTTACATTAACGGGTTATTTCAAATCTCCTCACAACGGCCAACAAAGCTGTCTGTTTGCTTCTGGCTGTAGAGCGCATGTGTTGTCAAATGCACATGCCTGCTGATTTTTGATGGTTGGTTCTGAGATTTGACTGGTTCTCCCGTGCCAAACATCTCTTGCATAGCAAACAAAGTAGAGATGAGTTGAACTTTATAGCGGAACAGCTCGCGCCGATTAAACGGAAATCTTGTGATTGGCTTAGAGCTCGTCACGTGACTACGTTTTGGTTCTGCGCTAGTTTTTTGGCGAACGTGTGAATCCACAGTAAATGAAACCATCGTGTCAGCAACCGGCTTATTTCCCAAACCCTTTTCGTTTCCTGGTCAGAGTCCCCTTGTACAGTTTTCTCGCGATTTCAATTAATAGAAATGGGCTTATCAAATTATATTAGAATTGGGTCGAACCCACTATTTCATGAATCCGAATCACTAATTTATCTTTGAACTTTGAATTTGAATCATGGAATAATTATGAATATAAGAGGAAATATAATGTAATAATAAGAAAATACAAATCCATATATTAGAACATTAATACATTTGATATTAAATGTTAAATTACTAGTCTGGGGTCTGTTTGTTGAGTTCATCCTATAATTATAATCGGTTCTGAACAACCAATCAGCAGTATTAAATCACTAAAATAAATTTCACTGGAAAAGATTAAGAAAAAAAATTGTTTAAAAAAGGATTTGAGTCTCGAATCCTTTAATATTGAATATCCTTAAGGATTTAAGGGTCCCATCCATACTTTTATTCTATTTAATAAATTAAATGTTTATTATATTCACTCAAAAGTAATATACAGTTAACTCTCGATTATCCACGGTAGTGGAAGGGACGAGTGCCGCGGATAACCTAAACTTGCGGATAAAACATATATTTAGTAAAGCAAGAGATTGTAGCACATTCATTTCAAACTAGTACCTATCGTGACTGCGTCTATGAACACATCATTATATTTCATGCACTAAGATAAAAAAAACCCACTTCAAATCAATATACAATATACATAACTTAAAAAAATATGTCTCCTGCTTCATTGAAACTGTTTTACATCTTGTCAGAGAGGACCGTGTCATCTTCCTGTTCCAGATAATTAAGCCGGAACAAACCCCGCCTCTTCTTTCCCATGCATAAACGTTTTGCCCCTCTGACCATCATCTCTTCCCTAGGGATTTATTGAGTACAACAATCTGTGGGTATTCACCTTCATTACGGCGTTTTTCAACAACGTATCCCCTGCTGTTGGCAATGGCACAAAGCAGATAATCCACCTGCAGATAGTCGGGAGTTTACTGTGTATTTGTAATTGAAATCAGTTCCATATTATTTGAAATGAATATGAATGAAAGATGTCATTTTGTCTAGGTAGTAAATTTACCTTATTCAATGCTTCACAGTTTTTACATTACCTCTATTTCACACACTTTACTCTAGGGGTGTGCGGAATCTGCTTTTTCAATTCGCAGCGAACATATGAAATATTCTTGAAACCAAATCAAAGTTAGAATATTTGTTGTTGTTTTAATTATGGTTATTTATATGATTTTAATGCACTAAAATCACTTAGAAAATGTGTTAATTGCTCATTTGTTTGTAATATTTTACTCTAATCTGATAAGTAATAAGTATGCCAATGGTTTTAGGGATTAAGGAGGTTATATTTATAGGGAGTGTACCCACATTTGTGAGGAAGGAGAGTGAAAAATCATTTTGAAAAAAACACCTTAGTACCCCTGACTGAGAGTTGAACCTTGATCTCCCGATCGTCGGCAGTCTAGTCTACTGCAAAAGTAGCGCCTTAGACAATGCGGCCACCGAAGCGGGTGATACAAATCAAGTTACTATCACAAATTACTTAATTAGTTCTGATATTTTCCATATGGAATATTGATTTGTAATGTCTATAACACCTTAGCTCGGTGATAAATTAACGGCCAGGGAATGGATGTTGTGTCTGTCCTAGTTATAAGTTAGATTTTAAGACATATGAAGCTATGACAGCCCTAGACAGCCGGTAGTGGAAAATTGATTACTTGAAAAAAAACTGACCACAGGCTGGAAACAATGGATGTAAAATGTCTATAACAGCTCAGTATGGCAAAAAATGACCATAAATTTAATGTGTAATATTGGAAGAAGGTACAGGAAAGGTGGAAAGAAAGAATATAAAAGGCAACAGACACAAAATGGCTGTTACAATGAAAAGAATAACACAGTTCATACTTTACATCGCTGCCACTGGACAAAGTGATATTGGCTGCCTCTTGAAGAAAATCGATCACCACCACCCAATTGAATATCATAGCTGTCAGTAATTTTATTGGCGACACTTTAAAATGGTTGATGCTGGTGTTTTTTTTTCCGGAGCCGATATTTGTGTCAAATTGAAGTTTTGAAGCGTCACACTCCCTGACTTTACTTGCTTGTTATGTTTTCCTTACTAATTTAATGAATTCTTGGTATTGATATCCTTGCACTAGTCATGTGCTAAGTTTCAAAAACTTAAAAAAACATTTAACTCAACAATTTTTGGTCATATTGTTTTATTATGTACATGACAAACTGATATTAACTTGGCAAGAATCTTTGGTTATTGAATTGCATTTTGCGAAAATAACATGGTTTATCAGCTTCAGAAATATGACAAGGTGTTTTGACAATAAAACATTCTGTGAATTATATTTATTGATTTTAAAGGTATAAAAAAAGGCACAACATGGTATTTTTTGCTACGTAAAACCAAGAAAACAAAACATAACATTCAAACTTTAGTTCAACTTGGGGAATATTTAATATGATTTTACTTGGCTTTACTCCACATAGAAAAATAAATAAAGTGCATACCTCATTTGATCACGTTTGTTTGGCTTTTGTGTGAGTAATTATTAAGGTGTTATTCTTAAACTTAAGGATGGAGGTAGTAGTATGTGCACTGCATTATTTGGGGTTAATTCTTGAACTTATATAGAGTGAGCTATTGTGTGTAGAGTAAGTAAGGCTTGTATACTTATCATGGTACATCTCTTGCAGAGCCGAGCCAGCTCATTCGTACGCCCCAGCGCCCGCCCATGATTACAGCACTGAGCCCCCTGCGTATGGGGGCGGACAACCGTATGGAGGCAGCCAGTCGTACGGTGCCGATTACTCGAGCGGGGGTGGCTATGAGGCAGGGGACTATTCGTCGGGGTACAACGCCCCCCCTGCAGAAGCGGCACCAGGCTATGGACCTTCTGCAGCTGGTAGCTACGGCGCTGCGCCAGACAGCTACTCGTACAACAAACCCGGTATGGTCCCAAGACCTAAGAATCATGTTATTGAAAATCATGTACTTTAAGATTGATTCTCTATAATATCGGTAAGAATCAAGATTGTTGGTGAGTCAACATCTTTAATTTTAAAACATTTAACAGCCCATAATTATGTACAGATGTTTTTGGCACTTTGAAGTGATTGTTTCGCTAAAGTGTGTGTGTAGTGGGACTTGTAGGTCATGTGTTTGTTTGTGATAGCCCCAGAAGCCGAGGCATATGGTGGTTACTCCAGCAGTGCCGGCTACAATACAGCCTCCTCCTATGAAGTCAGAGGCTACTCCACTTCCTCCAACGCTTATGGTGAGTAAAAAACAGGGCTTATAGGGCCATTTTTTTAATAAACCTTTTTCAAGATTGATTTTCAAATTTATTTAATTTATCCATACAGGTTATATGCTTTGAATCAGACGAAAGGAAATATTTAAGGGCTATTTGGGATTTTCTATGGAATTGTATATCAAAATTTAATTAAAAATCAATAAAACTCAAAATTATGAGATTTTGAAAATTCTATTAACTCTATTTTTTAAGGTTTTGTTAAAATTGGGGGTACACTAAGTCCACCTTTTTCAATTCGAAGTGAACTCGAACTGAATATATGAAAATATATATAAATATATTGTACTGTGAATATATAATATATAAGGAAAACCTCTTTTTGCTTTATGAGGTAATTGTATTATATTTGGAAGAAGGTACAAGAAAGGCGAATAAAAACATATAATTATCATATATATGTATAGTATTGTGGTTATATATAAAACCTTTTGCACTAAAATCACCTAGAAAATGTTCTATTGAGCATTTGTTGTAATTTGTTGGTTTAATCCAATAAATCGAGTTACTTTCACAACTTACAATTTAATTACTTCTAAAGGAAAATCTCCTCACTCTATATTTTGCTATATTTGGAAGACAGTTCAGGAACTATGGCTAGAAAAGTCAAGTTAGAGTCTGTTCACAATAGGTTTTTACCTGGGTAACAGTTCGAAAATCATATGCTTAAAGATCATTAATACCTTTTAATACAAGCATCGTATTTACTTGGAAAAGAGAAAATACTTGTCATTTTTTAAATTTATAAAAAATGATTTTATGATTATCTTTTCGGATTTTGAAATATTTAACTGAATAAAATATTTTCATCAATGCATGGGTGCATCATTGTAAAAAAACTTGTTTACCATCATGTTCAACCACATAGTTTAAATAATTGAAACAAATAGCCAAATTTTGAACAAGTAATGAATACAAAGCGAATAATTAATTTTAATATATTATATTTATTAGTTAATCTCTTTTTAAAATTGTGTTTTATATTTAACTACCTATTGAAAGAGTGCAAAATAAAAAAAATAAAATTTTTACCCCTCTTAAATGTCCTCTAAAATCCTTAATGTTATCTATTTTAACTCCTCTTAAAGGCTACCTAGCTTTGAAACACCTTAAATATTCTTTAGTTTAAAACCCCCTAAAGGTTATCTAGGTTTGAAACACCTTAAATGTTTTTAAGGTATAAAACCCCAAGTAAAGATTATCTAAGTTTTAAACCCCTTAAATATTATTTTGGTGTGAAACTTCTTGAAACTTCTCTCTGTTTAAAGCCCCCCAATGCTCTCTAGAATTGACACCCCTTAAAGGTTCTTTGTTTAGCACCCATGTAATCTCTACTCTGTGTTTAGTTGCTAACAACAGACAGGCTGATGCTCATAAATAGTTGACCTTGGCAAGCTAATTTCTATACCCCAAAATATGGTAGAGTATAACATAGCTCTGTCCTTCTCTAAATCTCTCAAGCTCTCTCTCTCTTGTTGAGCCTACAAATAACTGTTGATAGATAGAGCACATTGTTTCACCACATGCAGTAAAATCCCCTCTCCCCCCCTCCACCCCAAGATTGCTACAGAACAAAGATGATGACTCTACATTAGAGATTGAGCCAGTAGGGGCTTAATTTCCTGCCGACTCTCAGGAATGGATAGATTCCCGACATTTTCCCGAGGGTTCAGGATCCCGTCCACCCCTACTTTGATTATTTATTCACTTCATTTCTAAAGTAAAACTCCATATACAACTATTCTACGTGTCAAATACGACTTCGGGGAATATCTCATATTTTTCAATTCAACTTTGCTTCAAATTTGGAGGGAAAATAAAAGAACTCTGGACACACCTACTATGTAGCATACCTCTTTTTTTATTTCAGATGCATCTGGCTACGGTGGTGGGGGCTATGGCAAGCCTGAATACGGTAAGTGGTAGGCTAGCGACGGTTCGGGTAACTGTCAATTTGTGTCGGCTTTATTTAACACACAAAATGTCTTCTGTGGAAAAAAAATGACTTTGCTTAAAGATGTTTGTTAAAAAATGGTATTTTATACAAATTAGCTCTATAGATATTATTCATAAACAAATTATATGACCTTCAAAATATTCTCTTTGTGACTCATTTTTGTGGTTCAGATTCTTTTTAATTGTTCTAGAATTTAGTTTAATTAAAAGTGACGTTAATGTATAAAGCAAGGTTCACGCAGAAACATTTTGTCAGTGTGTTTGTTGGTTGTTGCAACATATTTGTGGTGGTGGTTGTAACGGGCTGAAGAGGGTGAGTTTTAAAGAAATAACACCGTTTGCGGGAAACTGTAACGACCCACTCTTTTTACCACATTTGGGTTTTGCACCTGTTTGCACAACAAGCCTGTTGGAATATCATCGGTACTTTGTGTGTTTTATGTGTCTATGGCAGTGTTTTTCAACCGGTATGGCACGAAAGTTTAGCAGAATATCAAGAAGTAATATAAAAAAAAACCAAGGAATAAAAATAAATCTTATGAAATCCATGATAAAAATTTTTCTAAATAACAAACACAATCTTAGTACTTGTTTTTTAATGTTAAATTTTTTACTAAAAAAAATTATGGCGTGCTTGGGAAATTTTAGCGCCTTGTTCGATGTACGGTGAGTTGAAAAAGGTTTAAAATCGCTGCTTTATCGTTATTCATCCTGTGTTTCAAGGGTGTGTGAAAATTCTAATAACTTCTAAAAACTTTGTATGTTTTAAATATTAAAGTTATATCGAATCCACTATTTTACGAATTCCAATCTCCAATTTACTCCTGAATCCTGAATTCAAATCGTGGAAAAATTACAAACATAAAGAGGAAAAGATAGTAGAAAAAAATACAAATAATAATTAAATTTTAACATTCCTTCCTATAATCAATTCTTTATAACATTCATACATTCAGTTAACTGTTAAATTACTGGTCTGGGGCCTGGTTGTTATGTTAATCCTATAATTATAATTTGTTCTGAACCACCAATAAGCAGTATTAAGCGTTCTAAAATATTTTACTTGAAAAATTGATTATTTTTTTTCCCCCCAAGTATTTGAATCGCAAATATCCTTAAGTATTTGAGGGTTCATCCCTAATTAATATTCGGTTATTTTTATGTCATTGATTAAATAAGATATAGCTGTAAGAGATTATGCACAAATAAATATTGGCCTCACCGCTGAAACCCAATGTAAAGGCATGAAGCGGTACATGACACCCTATTCAATAACCCGGTAATGGTACATTCCTCTACTCACTATCTTAACTTTTAGTATTGCTACACATTCAAAGTGTTAAAATCCTCCAACAGAACCCTATGCAAATTACTGCCATTATGAGCTGTCATCTGCATTACAATATTCATATCAAAAATATCCAAAGTAATTGAAATTGTACTACTCTCGTGATAGACTAGACTGCCAAAGACTGTGAAACTGGGGTTCAATCCCGGTCGGGTGCACAGAGTTTTTTCCCCCTAAATGGCTTTCCACACTCCTTACATGCAAGTGCGTGTACACTTCCTCTCAATTAATCCTTTCTGATCCCTAAAAAACCATTAGTATAATTAGTACATAGTAGTACCCAAAGGGGTAGTAAGACGTGATGCTAATTTTTTTTAAATTGTGTCGTATTTATTGGAATAAAACAAGCCATTAAAACATGTGTGTAATAGAACATTTTCCAAGTAATTTAGGGTCTAAAACGGTAAATAAGCAGCAATAAAATATTTTTTCAAGTCTAAAACAATTAACAAGATATATTCAAACTTTGAAATGGCTTTAAAAAAAAATTCATATATTTGATTATTTTGTTTCGAATTGAAAAAAATGGACTTTGCTCACCCCTAAAGAATTGTTTGTACCTACCCAAACTCTGGTTTAAATATTGGTACCCTTGTCCACACCCCACCCCCCTCCCCCAGTTATCGGCCCGCTATTCACACATCCTTGGGGGTCATCTTTAAACCACGGAGCGCTGGTGGGAGCTATAATGTCTACATGGAGGTAAGCGAAGGTACATCACTGTTACATAACAGATCTTAATCTTATACTTGCATTACTATTCATGTGTTCATTGTTAATAAACTACATCCTTTTCCGGTTTCTAACTTGTGGCCAGGTCAGTTTAGTAAATTGCCTCCATTTTATGTCCTCCTACCATTGTTCCTCCTCTAGTTGCTTCCATTCTTCTTTCACTTGCACACTTTCTGTTATCTGCTCCTCCCATCTTTTCCTTGGTCTCCTTTACAGTATTTTTCCTACATGCTTTATCTCCATAATTCTCTTTGATACACTCTATTTTTCCATCCTCATTGCATGTCCATACCATCTTCTGTCTTGCTTCCTCTACTATCTCATGTACTCTCTGTACCTCAACTCTTTCCCGGATAACTTCACTCCTAATCTTATTTCTCCTAGTGAGAGCTAAAATGTTCCTCACATACTTCATTCCATGGGTTCCACTTTACTAGTTTCTCTTAAGAGTCACTGTTCATGTTTCTGCTTCATATGTGACGATAGGTACAAAGTACACTCTGTTCAACATTTCAAGGTCACTTCTCTTCTCCATAGCGGGTCTCTTACACACCTATAGAACAACTCCCCCTGTTGCTCTCTTTATATTAGATCACCTTTCTCCTCAATGACACTTACTTGTAGATAACTTCCAAATCTGACTCGTATTAAATCCAACTCCTATTAGAGTAACAAAAACTTTCCTAATAAAATTACATTCATTCTCAATCTAAAAAGTTAGGTAACACAAGTGGGGGGTATAGGGGGGTCAACTCTAATGTCTACATGGTGTTGCATGGGTGGGGGGAGAGTAAAACAAAAAAGGGTAGCAAAAAAGCGGATGTGGTTTATGGATGACCCCAAAGTAAGTTAGAGTCCTGGGTTTGATTCCTGGCATGGCTGATAAATGTATCGTTGTCGAAATGTGAGTTTCCCCTTACGTAGTGATGAATTAACGGTCAGAGGCTGGATGTTGTGTCTGTCCTAGATTTAAGTTAGTTTTTAAGTCCTGTTCGTGCATAAATCAGTTGGTTTGAAAAGTGCACGTTAAATACTTGAAATTCAATTTAAAAGCTTATTCTTTTGAGTAATTTTATAATAGAAGTTGATAAAAAATAAACTAAAAAGTGTAAATTTCCATCTAAGGAAAGTGGAAAAAGGTGACATCGCCTTCCTCCGTTCTGTGTTTTATATTAGAAATAGTCACACACACACTTTTAAACACAAATTGACTAATATTTCAGCATTATTGACTTTATCGAACAAAAAAAGGGAAGAAAGCCATTTTACATAAAAATTAAACTACTCCTATTTGAATTCAAAAATAAACTTTTGAGTAAGTAATTTGGCTATTCCTTAACAAAACTAATGAACGAATGAATGAGATTTGATAATGGCACATTTTTTTAACATGACATTTCATAAAAAAAAAATAAGGTCCTTCCTATAATCACAGCAATAGATCTTATCTTAACAAAATAAATTTGGTAGTTTTTGATAACTGAACAGACATATCTATATATATATCAAAATAGTTGTTGATTGGTGCAACAAAGTGTGCTCCAAACTGGTTTCTAAATTTAGCGTGTTTAAAATAGATGTATTTCCACACTAATACCTGTTGTATTATTTAAAATACAATTTGAAGCGAAAATAGCCAACAAAATTATATACAGTAAAACTTTCAATAGGTACAAAATAATTGACGTGGTGGTAATGCTGAGAAATGATAATTTGGTGTTTCTAAAATAATTTAAACCTTCTAAGTCAATGGAAGTAAAAGCTGACAGTAAAAAAAAAAAGGAATTTTTTTAATACTCTTCTACTCTAGAAAAGGCAAAGTCTAAATCCGACTTGGATGTTGTTTAAATTATTAAATCTCTTAGCTATATAATTCATTGAAGGGCAGTTTGTTAGGTAGAACAAGTTTAATTACTGTAGTGTCTCCTGCAATATGTTAACTTTTGTCAATTTCCTCTGAAGGGAAGAAGCTTATGTCGACAATAAAATATAAGCATACTTTTTAAGGAGTAAGATTTTTTATATATATAATAAATATTAAAGCTACGTTGACACATTCAGAGTACGCCCAGACTGAGCTCACTCAGAAGCGCGCATTCACTCGTATCGTGTATACACACATTCCGACTGCACTCTGACGGCGTCATCCGATCAGAGTGTACTCTTTTGGTAACCAACCTTTCTAGCTTACTCGGTTCTAGTAGCGTTTCATTTATGGTGGAAAGTGGAGGCACATGTAAAACACCAAGAAATTAGAGTGAATTAGAAACAGTTAAATATGTTAAAGTCTACGAGATTGAGAAAGTTTTGTGGAATGTAAGTTTGAAAGAGTATAAAAATAAGAATACCTCAATTCCTTTGAGCACGAGATCCTCCATTATTCTACAATCAGGATTGTTAAAATTGGTTCAAGTGCACTTATAACAAGGAAACACTTATAAACTTGGTTCAAATGCGCTCAGTCCGAGCGTACTCAGACCGTGTCACTCTAGCTTAAAGGTGCATCTTTATTTTAAAATAATGAATCACATTTTTTTTATGACACTATAAAGAAATGAAATTCAGGGCTAAACATTTAATTAGGTCGGTAACTATTTTTAATCAAGCATGTTATTTTTAAGACAATCAATGACACTTTAAACCAATTTTTATAATTAAAAAAGAGTGTTTCCTAATTTATGCAAGTGGCTTAAAAAAAGAGGCCTTAATCATATTAACATGGTCTATATATAGAATTATTAGTAAAGATGCAATTAGTAATATGAATGTTTTTGGGGAAAATGTTACATCTGTGAACAGCGACGAGGTTGTAAATACAACACTTCTTTGAGCACTAGTTTGAAAAATAATGTTTATCCAATGAAGTATACAAAATAATTATTCAACTGGCACATTGTCTATTATATTAACTGGCCTGAAATGGCAAAATTAAATATTTTAAATGAAAATAACTTTTGTATTGAAATATACATCATACATTATTATAAATCTACTAAAAAATAGGGATTTTAATTGTTATATCCATTAATTTAGGATGGTAATATAGTTTTTAAAAACTTTTTGATTAATGCCACATATGGGGACACATTGGACAATCCATTGGGAGGTCTGTAATTGTATAAAGGTTAAGAAAACCCTTGCTATAAACTATAAGGTGTTCGAAAAAAATAAGAATACCTTCTGGAAAACCTGGAATATACAGTGAATGTTGTTTTAGAAATCAAATGGCAATCCTGCTTGAGTAATTATGATCAAACTCTTTTTGACTGCTTAAATATTCTTGGAGAGTAGACTCACAAACAAATAACATTCTAGGTTATATCTTACTTATTGTGTATTTTTATTGAAAACAATTTGAGCTTACCACTAACTGCACTTCTTGTCTTTTAAGTAGTTTCGGAAACATCTCTGGTCGGAGTCTTATAAAGTGTGTATGTTGGTGTTAAATTGATTTCAGGTGGCAGTTCGGCTGGTTATGGCCAGCCGCGTGATTATGGCGGTCAATCACGCCGCTACTAAGGCCTAAGCGGTTGTAGGATTAGGTCTTTAAAAAAAATGGCCAAATGACAAGAATAATTTATCATCCGAAACATAACACATCCTTACTTTGAGATGTAATGTTACATATTATGATGAGGGGAAATCTTGATAATGTGGAAGTGAAACGGCTAATTATAATTTTTTTCTAAATAACTCGCCAGACAGAGAGTTATGAGGTATAACATGAGAAGTTAAACATGCAGTGAAATGGAAAGACAGATTTAAATCTTGTAGAACTGTTTTTTTAAGTTATATGGTTAAGTTTTATTCTCGTAGAAGTGGGGTTAACTGTAATTAAAATATGTTGGTGAACTTTTACTCTTTTATGTGCTAGGTAGTGAATGTCCTATAGTAGTAGTATTAATAATAATAATAAAAGTAATGAGGGAATTATTAATTAGTTTTTTCCTGTTGGTGTGTTAATCTTAACTAAAGTTTTTGTACACAAAATCAATATCTATAAATGGTAGTTCTTATAATTTTTGTTGGTTTTTACAGAAATAACATAATATTTTATATATCATCAATTAAAGTTTATAGAATCTAAGAATTATAATTAATATAAAGACCCACAAATATTTGACAATATGGGCAGAATAAACATGTCGTACTTTTAAGTTGTGATTTTCATCTGCATAGCACAAGTCTATGCATTTAATAGATCTGGCTATTTTATTTGTGTAACTTTTGTATCAAAACATAATGATTATTTTTTTCTGTATGTGCTCCGTGAAAGTATTAATAATAGTAAATAATAATGTTGAGACTTTTTAATGTCTTGACCACAACTACCCCTCACAAACCTGTTTGAGTTGTAAATTCTATTTTGGCAAGGTAGGTGCACACATTATAAATGGGCTTGCCAGATACTTAACGTAATAATGTCTTTTTTGAGTAATTCATATGGCGCCTTTTAATTGACAGATAAAACTAAATATTTTTTTATTAAGGCCAGATTAACATAAAGAGAAGTTTAAAAAAAACCCACTAAAGGTTTAGTATTTTAAATGCTGGACATATTTTTTTAAAGTATGTGTTACTGGTTTAATTTTAATAATGACAGCATTATATTAGACATCTATGAAGTATTGATTATTTTTGTAATTTAAGAGTACTATTTGAAAGTTGCATAAAATAATATAAATATGAAAACTACTTGTTTAAATAGGCTGCTCATCAAAATGGCAAGCTCATCGAATATTTCTAGAAATGAATTTGGTCATGGTGATGACTGTACACTAATTTATACGAATCCTTATAAATACGTCGTCGGTTACTTAAAGTAATGTGTCATACTACTATAATATTCAGGAAGACTAGAGACAGACACTGAAATGCATAAAGATTCTCAAAGCTCGATGAATGTAAAGGAACAAATAAAAAAAGTACATTGTTAATTAAAATTTGCACCAAAAGTACTAAGATATAAATGTTGAAGTTTTTAAATTCAAGTAAACCTTTTTCGTGAAGTGTAAAAAAAGATACTATTTTTAATTTTACTTGCACCAAGAAAAGCAAATGAAATGTCTTCTTTGGTTGGTCATCGTATTGTATAAATGTATGTAATCCAGGTGTCATTTTTCAATTTTCATAATATTTATTTATATATTCTATGCCAATACTGACTAAAATAATAGTAAAAAAGTAAAAAGGTGATTATTTTTAGTCATTGCGCCAACAAGTTCATGACATACTTTCTGATTTTCTCTTAACTGGTAAATCCTCATTACTATGCAATGCATTATGGACAACTTTTATTTTAGGATAGAAATAATTGATTCAAATGAAAAATTCGACTTCCTAGTTTTATTACATAAAAGTATGGCTCAGGTTTTTAAGTTATAAGAAAACTAGTTTATTTGGAAGAACTGAGGACCAAGTCGAGGGGAAAATGGAAGCATTGGTTAAAAGAATTTCATCGAAGTTGTTCTGGGGAGGGAAGTTTTTTTAAAGCTCAAATTAATTGTTTCTCTAAATTTCTGAAAAACTAAATAATAATTTGAAAACATTATACTTATATACTTGTGTCTTTAAATATATGATAACCTCTTTTAATTGTTATACAAAATAAGTATAAACGGAAATAATTGTAACTGGCATCAAGTATACATACATATTTTGAATAATCTTATGAGTACAACATTTTTATATTGTGACTCTACGATAGTAATTTTGTTTTCTTGTGTGCACAAACATTGTAATGTTGGTTGGTAGTCTAAAGATTTAAGTTTGTGCAAATGAGCATTAAGAATAATTTTGATCTCATTCATAAATCCCAACGGTTATGTCATTGGTACAAAGAAAAAAAATTCTCATGTTACATTTTGTTTGAACTAAAATGAATACAAATGATTTTATCCATCCTGCTAATTGATAGGATTAAAATTAACATGTGTAACAAATAACAAAAACGATTTTTATAATTGAAATTATAAGTAAAATATTTGAGCTTCCAACATATTGAAATATATTTTTAGTACAAAGTGATTACTAGCATCACTTGTACATGGTTAAAATATCTTAAAACTAATTTTAACGAATTTGGTTAATCTATTTTTGGAAGCAGAAAACTTTTGTCTTAAATCTACATTTAGTTTCAATAGTGGTTTATATAGATTGCAAGTGCCTTTATTTGTTTTTCAGTTCAAAAGGTACAATTACAAAGAATGGGAATGATTGATAATTTAAAATAAAGTAAACCTAACAAAGAACGCAAACTCGTATCACTGGTATTTCTCAGAGACGGCGATCACCAGGGTAGAAAGTAGAGCCAAAAGGATGGTGCTTTGTTTTAAGTCTATTAACTATTGATGCTTAAGAGAGGGTAAAGCTATAAAGTTGGATGGAGCATAACCGAGAAAGAAAGGTACAAAACTTAAATTATCTTGGAGGTATGATTAAGGCGAAGGGTGGGGAGTAGAGAGGATCTAATAAGAAGTGGGTGAAGAGGTGAGTTTTATAGGTAAGCGACCTGCGATGGAGAAGAGAAGTGCCCTTGAAGAGATTGAGATGGTATGGTCATGTAATGAGGATGTTAGAGTACATGAGATAGTAGAGGAAGCAAGGGTGAGATGGTATGGTCATGTAATGAGGATGTTGGATTACATGAGATAGTAGAGGAAGCAAGGGTGAGATGGTATGGTCATGTAATGAGGATGGAAAAAGAGAGAATACCAAAGAGAATGTTGAAGATGAATTAGGTAGGAAAAAGACCGCAATGTAGACCAAAAAAGAGATTGGAGAAGCAGATAACAGCAAGTGTGCGTGTGAGAGTAGAATAATGCAAGTGATCAGAGGATGGAGGTATTTTACTAGACTGGCCCGGCCACAGGCTAGAAACATATAATAATAATGATGAACTCTTGAGACCATCAGTGATTAATTTAACTATTTTAATTAGGTGGATAGGTAGGCAATTAAAAACTTGTTCGGTAACAGCAAACTAAAATACTGATTCCACATTTAAAGACTATTTGTAAAGAAAGCGTTCACTGCTGTTTAGAAAACAAATCTTCAAATGAAGGAAATATATAAACACCACCTTATTAAAAAAAACTAGCATGTTTATTGGTGAAGTCTAGAGAAAGAGAAAAAAAAGAAACAGAATATTAGGAATAATAAATTAAATTTCTTATAAATAGTCTATAAATATATTTACAGAGAGAATTCCAATATAGGGGAATTTTAAATGTTAAATAATGTTAATCAATCTATATTCTTTCCTCACATAAGTGGGTTAAAAATTATTTTGTCACCTATAGCTAATGGTAAAGAGTCTTACCTGTGAGGTATTTATTTATTTCTGTTATTAAAAAGTTGAAACTTTTGGAATTGAATTCCAAATTGAAAGTGTAATACAATCAACACCTAAACATTTTTTGAATACAGTGGGTACAGTACCCAAATGGTTGGTAGTAATTTTAGAATGAAATTGTAGAGCAAATCTTCTGAAGTTATTATATTTTTCCTTCTCTGCCTACTTTAATCATGTTTTCTTGAAGTGATTTCGTCTGCAGGCTAGTATTGAAAACTGGTGGCATAAGGTGACTCTAAAAAAAAAACAGGTGCTGATGATTACATGAACACATTTCTCTAATTATTAAAAAGAGAATTTAGTCAGGTGAGTGACAACTTGCTCGTTTATCTAGGTGTTCTGCGGTTAAAACCGTATATTTTTAAGTATTTTATACTTTTAATTTTTTTTTTCTTCTGAGTAATAATATAAACAGGGTGTCCAGAAAACAGGGAAAAGTTTGAAAATTTGATATAATTTCTGTGTTTAAAAAAAATGTATTTACTATTAAAAAAAAGACGTAAATTTACGATAGTCAAAATAACATTTTTCTTCCTGTTAATACACACCGATAATCTCTTTTAATACAGTTGAACATAATCGCAATTTTCTAAGATTTTTACGTTTTCTTGCCTTCCCTATATGTATGTCCTTAGCCATAGCTGAGGTATGGGGCAAGAATCTGAATATGTTATAGGAAGAAAAAATCTTAAAATGTTTTGCTCCAATAATTTTAAACTGAACTAGCGCAAGACGATTTTCTAATATATCATTAGGATATCACAGAAATCTAACTTAGATCGCAATACCCCAATAGCTCATTGCTTAAGTCTGAAAACCTTAAACCCCTATGTGTGTTAGTAAAATAATGTGTAATATACTTAATATCTATGTATAATGGCTGTAAAACATTGAAAAGTCGAGCGACTTTAAAATATAGTTTGGCTGGACACCCTGACAAAACTTTGACTATTTATGTGGGAGTGTTTCCAAAATGTATCACTTCAAACAATTTTTATAAGAATAGATGTATTAAAAACCAACTTACCAATCTTTATTTTTAAACTAAATAATCACAAATTAAAGTTAATCCCAAAAAAAGTTTAAATGGAATCGATACAATCAAAGAATGTTAGTCGAACAAATACATACGTTGGCTTAGTTTTTCTTCGTATGCTATGAAAATAAAAACCACTGGTCTTTTTTTGTATAGTATAATCCTAGGTTTAAGTTTAAAAATCCATTTAAAAAACAACTGGGTGTAATCAATAAGAGAACAAGTAAAGAAAAAATCTAGATGATAATTTTAATTTTATGAGTGCATCTTGCATCATGAAAATATCAAAACTGGAGGTAGTGAATAATGAAAAACATTTCTAAAGTTATTTAAATGGTAAAAAAAAAATCGAGAGTTGCATCTAACAACTTAAAAAAAGGTGTGGTGTACAGAGTCGAAGGATCTATATGATACATAAATAATATGTATAGCATACCACACTTAAACGATTCCATTACCGGTAAACGCCAAAGGCTTAAATACAAAACATATTAATAACAAAATAAACCTGAGTAAATTAAGTTAGTTTTATATATATATCACTGATATATTATCTTAATATTCAATATTTCTGAAAGATGAGTTACATTGATCTACGCTAATTACTTTTATGTGGCCTTAATAAAAAGTGCCTGATTTTCTTAGCAAATATTAATTCATCCATGATATACAAATGACACCAATTTTGAAATCATTAAAAAGTTAAAAATATGTGTCTCGGTTACTACCACTAGTGAATCAGAAAACGTTGAGAAAATTCTTAAAAGAGTCTGGTTGTAGTTAAAATAATAAGCATGCTTGGACATTTCTAAATAATTTTCTTAAGCCATTTCTTAAATTTATATGATTTAGTTGTATAGTTTGTAGCATTGCTCATTGGTTGTTTTCTGTTGCCAGTTGGGTGAATGCCTCGCATGTAACGAACACTTGTTACGTCCTGACCTCGTCGACATGGCCGCCAAGAAATACTTTGTGGAATAGGTAGGTTCATCTATTTCACTTTTGACCGTGCAGAAATCTACTAAAATTTATTTTTAAATCGGTGAATTCTTTTGACAATAATTATCCGTGGTTTGGTATAGTCTTTTAGTCCGACACTTTAGCTATGTCGGGAGCATTTTTGTCTACTCAGCTAAGAGCCCTAAGTTCAATTCCAGGCATGGTCAAAAAATGTATCATGGTTTAAATTGGGAATTTTCCCTTTAACAGTGTCTGTTCTGGATTTAAGTTAGTTTATAAGTCATGGGCTGATACAGAAAGTGAACTTTAAATACATAAAAGAAAAAGTAAAGACTGTTGGCCAAATATTTGATTCTCTTGATAAGAATTTAATTCGAGGGTTGTGAGCTCAGTTTTTGAACAACAAAATGGCCACGCATGTATAAATAAAGGATATTCTTGCCTGTTTTAAGATTTAGCTATAACACATGTTAAAATATTGGGGAAGATCGGAACATGAATCTAGGTGAATAAATTGGCGATTACATTTGAGATTTGTTATATATAGGGTTATGCCAAGATAGCTTTTTAAATTCAAATCTAATATATTAAATATTCTCAAAGCTGAATTGAAGTTTGGATATTTGTTGTTGTTTTATGCTTGAAATTTTTTTATTATTTATATATCTTTATATGCTATTTTTGTATGCATATTTATTTTCAACAAATTATAATGGCAATAATTGAACATAAATTGAGTATTTTAGCTGTCAATATCTTTATTGTTGAAGCCAATTTTTTTTTCCCCCAAGTGAAGCCGAAGCCGATATTTGTTCTGAAGTCAAGTCTAAGCTTCCTAGACCCTTGATTAATACAACATTAGTAGTATTTTACTGGACAAATTTATATATAGACACTACAATCTCATGTAATCCCCTTTCCCGAATTCTTGCTTGGGCAACTTCATTCCTAATCCTGTTTCTCCTCGTGACAGCTATCATGCTCTCCATGTCCACCACTTTCCTTGACTCTCTTACATCCATACATACATTCATTGAATGTCCATGTTTTTGTTTAACACGTAGCTGTGGGAAGGCCTTAACTCCCCTAAAATGGTCTCTGTACACTAACTGTAAAATGCTGCTTGTTTCAGTGTGTTCAAGGGGCAGTGCGGCAGAGACGCTCCTTACAGAACACAGTCAGAGATTTGGTTCGACCCCAGCTTCGTACACTCTTAACGCCTGTAAGTTTTGTCCCCTTTTATTTAACATTTTTATTACAAGAGCCCAATAAGCCCTACGGCCGTATTGTCCTGAATGTAGTACGAGGATTTTCTTCTAAGAATGCCCTTTCGAAAACTGTACTCGTATTATATGTACAGCCTAACATTTTTCATTGAAAAAATATCGCCTTAACAAACGTTAATGTTGTAGCATGCTAGGACTGTACTAGCCGACTCTAAGACATCATCACATCTTATGTCTTCTCTCATTATATTAATAAAATAAAGAATTGGTCTACACACGACGAGAGAAAGCCTGCATACCAAGAAAATCATTGAAAGGGTCTAATAAAACTGTTGGATTTGTTAAGTTGTTACCGTGTGGTATATTTGAGAACTTTTACTTTGTTTGTGTTAACACGCAAGTTACAATCCTGAACATGTATTACAAAAAAAAAAGACAAAATTTAATGAAAAATAAGTTTTTCTTTATCTTTGAGTTGAGGCAAAATTACAGCTTAAAGAAAATTATTTATATAATTTTGAAACATTATTTAAAAAAAATATACTTTAAATTCCCATTAACTGACTAAGAAGCCTTCTCACAACTAACATTTTATTGATAATAAATTAGTGGAGAGATAAGTTTTAAAAAAAATATGGATTGTTGTATTCTTACAAGTGACGCAAGAGAGTTAATATCAATATTACTAAACATATATTTCTAGTCTTCTAGAGAGACTGACATTTTGTCGAGAGGTCGGCTAGCTAAGCTCTATCAGATTGTTCGTATATTAAAGCTAAGGGTCCTGAGTTTGAATCCCGGCATGTCAAAAAAAAATTTCATTGGTGAAATGTTGGTTTCACCTTTCACATTGAGGAATTAATGGCCGGGGAGGTGGGGGTGGTGTTTGTTCTAGATTTAAGTTAGTAAGTCGAGATGGGATCTTCAAATCCTTTGGTATTAAAGATATTCAAGATTTGTAAAAATCTCAAAAAGCTTGTATCTCTAATACAATTTTGAATTTATTTACAGTATTTGTTTTGTTTCATAATGTAACAGACTTTAAAAACAAAATATAATTGGTCATTGGCACCAATTTATAGGAAATTTACACATTTGCATGGAGGGATAGTGGAAAAACCACCTTTTGTACATTCGACTGGGGTTCGAATCCTGATCTCCCCAATACTGGCAAACAAAACCAAAGGTGCCTGATGTTAAATCCATGTGCCAAACGATGTGGAGCTGTACCTACCTATTTTATGCTAGGTACTTAAAATTATTATGTATATCTTAGAGTTGGGTTTAATCCACCATTTAACAAATCCAAATCTCCATTTAACTTTCGAATTTCGAATCTGAATCTTGGAAAAAAATTATGAACATAAGAGGAAGTAGAAATATAATAGAATAATTATAAGAAAGTACAATTATTAACTAAATGTTAACATTCTTTCTTATGATCCATTCATTAAAACATTCATACATTCAGTTAAGTGTTAAATTACTGGTCTGGGGCCTGGTTGTTAAGTTCATTCTATAATTATAATTGGTTCTGAACCACCAATAAATAGTATTAGAGCTATAAAACAAATTTCACTTGAAAAATAATAAAAAAACCTAAGGATTTTAGTCTCGAATCTCAAAAATCCTTAAGGATTTGAAGCTCCTGTCCATAGTATATTAAAAACTGATACTATCCCAGGTAATTTATGTGGGCTGGTGGAAGACTTTAAACAATACTTATTAATTATGCAAATAAAAATTCTCATCATAATAAATTTCAAGTGGCGCTGAATCGATGGTATTCCTCGGAGTTTACGCCGTTGTGGCCCGGGGGCTAGGCGCTGAGGGTGGCGATGCTCGCAGCAGTGGGATTGCCACCATTCTAAACGGCGAGCTGCTAACACAATTCACTTCGGCCGATGCAAGATCCTACAGTGTCATCGACCAGGATCGTCTCTGTTTTTAGGTAACTAAGCTTTTAATTAATGTTTAATTACAAATCCCAAGTCGATTCATGGTTGGGAGTTTGCGGTTTTTTTGTTGTTTTTTAAACTGAAATATCTCATCTGTGTTTCAGGGACGACCACAAAGGGCGAATCCGGTTACTAATATTAGGAAAAAAATCAAATAAATACATTTAAAAAACTTCAATGTATTTTTAATAAATAGTTTTGTTTTTAACAATCTATTTGTACTCATTTACTAACACACTCCATTTTAAAACATATTTAATTAACTCAGATGTCCATGAGAGGGCTATTACTCAGTTAACTGTCACACCTTAGCTCAACCAGTAGCATCTCTGTCTGCTGAACAAAGGGTCCTGGGTTCTAAATTACAGCTTTATATTTAGTTTAGTCGGTCTTGGGGTAAAGTTCTCGCCTCAGGATCCTGATGTTCTTGGGTTCAGACCCAACCAAGGTCGACGGATTTTTATTGAGCAATAAAAATCTTTGGTGCAACTTACTTTGGAGGAGAAGTAAAGCTGTTGGTCTCATGTTGGTATGTGAAAATACTTTTCCCGGCAAAATTGGTTGGCCCTTTCACTCTCAAAGAAATTATTGTTTTCTGATATAATCAGTCGGTTCAAAAGAGTATGTTAAATACTTTTAAAAAATGTTTATATGTTTTCCCACTCTCTCTCCATACAAATGCATTAACATTCTCTCTTCTATTCTACTCATCGCTGTTTCATTAGTTTAAATATGCAGGTAGGTATCAAAGTGGGAACATATAAAAAATAAAAATATTTACTTGAGACCTCCAGTATCAAATTGTGCGTTATCTAGAGATGGGTCAAATCTTAAGATTCTCTAACAAATCTTGAATCTAAAAATGTACATTTTTGGTTAAAGCGGAAAAAAAAAAATTGTTCTATAGACAAATGATATTTTGTTTGTCATGTCGTTTACCTCATAAACAACAAAGCGAACATTTTTTTAATATAAAGGGAAGCGTTTATGTATCTGTAATGAGCATTGCGCTGTATCCATCGATTAACTGAAATTTGAAATTAGTATCCCCTTTTTATGAACATGTGCACATTGAAGCTTGAATATTAAATTTTGGATTTTATCTTCTAATTAACTAAAAACTGGTGTCTGAAGAAATAAAATGAGATTTTTTTTTTCGGTCTGTTCGAAACAAAAAAAAAATTGCTGCCTGGGGTACTGACGCAATGCCATGCCGGCTACTTCGGCTAATTAACAATATAAATACAAATTTTCTCTCCCCCCAGTATAGAACTCTTATCTAATTCTTTTTGCCAATTGGTTAAAATCGTTATTCAAAGTTAAGGTTTTCATAGTTATTATATTTGAGATACTTTTTTGAGATTTTTATGTATCTCTGATACAGTTCTAGTGATAACATATCAGGCTATCAACTTTTATCGTACACACACGCTACGAGTGTTTGTTCTAACGAGAGGATTTACCAATATTTTCATTAACGAGTCTTGTGCTGATTGTTCTGGTCCAACTGTCAAGTTCCCTTGCTTGTCTGGGAATTGTGTAAAAATATAATGAGATGCCGGTAAAAAGGTTAACTTTACAATAGACACAAACAAAAAAGTCTTCTACCGTCAACATTAAAAAAAATAATCACAATCTTAAACATGTACTGATCACAATAGTTAGTTAGGGATGAGTAAGGTTGAATTTAGAGGAAGGGTACCTACATTTGCATAGATGGATAGTGTAAAAGTACTGTGGAAAAATTACCCTTGGTACATGTCACCGGGATTAAAACCACGATCTTCCCTGTCATTTGCAACCTAGTCTAATAAGAGTGTGACGCCTTAGGCCATGGGGCCACCAAAGTGGGTAACAATGTTTCCATTTGAAATGGATGACAGGAAAAAATTTACTCGTCGGGAAGCATAAAAGGAAATGCCCCAAAAAAAAAAAAAAAAGTCGCATTGTTTCCAAAAACAATCCTCACTCTCAGCACAGATTTATCTGATTGCCAAACCCTTCCTTCACCTCTGACAGGACGTGTATTAATCACAACTTGTGAATGTGTGGAATGCCAGGCCTCCACCGTGGTTCGGATCCCACGTTAAACTGTAGGTCCTCCATTTCATCTCGCAATCACCCTACCATTACACATTAGTGTAAGTGCATATAACCCAAACGGGTAGTAAGACGCAGTGACAATAATATTAATAATCTTGATGTCTAAACTGTATGATAAATATACTTGGTGGGTAACAAAGTTTAATTTACATTTATACAGCTACTATGAATATATTAAATGCATTTGGATAGTATACTGCCATTTTAGTGACATGATTTAAAAGTGGAACCGGTGCAAATTTGCTCTAAAACCACACAGTGACTGTTAATTTTAGTAAATACTGAATTAGGCACATATTTTTAAAGCTGCGCAGGTGTATCTATTTGCTCCCTTAGTTGAATTCTGGCCCATTATTTACCTGTAAAGAGGGTGATACTACCTTAAAAATAGATATCACGATTTAAGTCTACACATTTGGGTACTTAACTCCTGCTTCCTGAATTAATTAATGGGAGAAAACACTAATTAAGCTCTGTATATTTTCAGTTTTTTATATTTTTTGGCCAGAATAAGTAAAATATGGCTTCTATAGATACGTTTAATATAATTTCCTGCATTAAACTCTCTCAACAGCTGTTTAATACCTGTCATAGGCATTGCATGATTTTACAAGGACTTATCATCAAATTACACAAAGTTCTTGACAGGTAATCGAGAACTATTAGGATTACTATGTGTATTCACCAAAACTAATTTTATTTCTGTACATACATTTTTGTCAAAAAATAACTTTAAAAAATCACAAATCTTAGCTCACGTCTCCCAACACACCTTTGGCCTCAAGGGGGTCTATTTTCATTGGAAGCTCCTTTCAATAAAATTTTTTTTAATCAAAATCACCAACAGCGTCGCTCTCTCAATCGACTGGACTGCCAATGACAAGGAGATCGAGGTTCGAATCTTGGTCGGATGTACTGAGGTAGTTCTTTTTCTAATTTTTTATCTTCTCTCACCCTATACGAATGCGGGTACACTTACTCTACATTTTACCTTTATCCTTAACACATTAGCGAAATTAGTACTTATGCGTATAAACTGGATGGCTATTAAGACGACGTGCTAAAAAAAATAGTGTGCTGTTGCGACCTTCGAACACCCCCTTGTGGGCTAAGCCACTTCCCCACCAATCAATCAGGATGTAGAACTCCCCCCCCTCCCCAATCCGTAATCTAAATTATCCAAACAACCATTAAATCGGCTCGTTCAAATCAGATTATGACAACAACCGGCTGTGTTTATATGTCTCACTAATTCATCATTAGAGAGTTAATAGGATCAGATAAGGGAGTTGGCGGAGTTAGGGGGGGCGGGGGGAAGAGACCAAACATATCTTATTTAAAATTTGAAATAGTCAAAAATTTCACAGGAAGCGGCTTCCATAAAATATAAACATACTTTTTGCGGTCAACATGAATAACATTTTACTATGTTATGAGTAATTTTTTAAAAGTATTGATAATACCTTAGAATTATTATGAAATGTTAATTTTATAAATTGCAGTATTTTGTCACACAAAAAATTAAAATGCTCAAAATATTTTAAACGAGCTGGACGCAGCATTAAACACACTTTATTCGAAATAATAATAAAACAAAAGCTTTCATTAAGTGAATATTTTTGTAATATTTAGCAGGGACGCCAACATCAAGCCACCTGCTTTGGTGGCCGCGTGGTCTAAGGCGTCATTCTCCCCTTAGACTAGATTGTAGATGACCGGAAAATAGAGGGTTCAAAATCTGGTCGGTTGTACTTATTTTTTTTTTTTTTTGTTTCTCAACTTTCCCTCAAGGAAAACGCTGTTACACCACTTCTAAATCCAACCTTCCTCATTCCTAACACATTATCGTAATTAGTACTTAAGCACACAACCCGAACGGGTAGTAAGACGTGGTAATGCAACTGGTAGAATCGACAGCGTTGCAAAGTTTGTCGTGTATATTTAAAGAAAGATTGGCCACACATAAACAAGGGAATGGCAACGGGGTTTTCCCAAGAGTAATTGCATTGGAGATCATTTTAAGAACATGGTTTCATCAGAACATGACACAACTAACTAACACAACAGCGACACATAAAACAAAACTCACATTTTCTGTCAAGAGTTTTAATATAATTTTTTTTAAAGATAAACACAAAATCAAATATTAAAGAATTTAAAATACTTTACTACGTTTGTTTAAACTCAAGGTATTTCAGACATTTAAATTGTAATGATCAAATGGACATATTTTGTTGTTTGGGAATTTTGAAAGCACTTTTTTTTTTCTTATCACTATGTTAGTAAAATCTTGGCTTTGAAGAGCCCAGACAGGTTTCAGATGTTAATAAATCTCGCTTTGTTTAAAAAGTGGTTACTAAATATGGCTCACTTCAAAATAGAGAGGAGACAGGTATCAATATATCAACATATTTTTAGGCCTATACTTAAATTTTAGGTTTTACAGTTTAAAAAAAATCATAAAATGTTAAACTTAGCTTATTTTTAAAGCCCTTTCATGTAAAATAGCGCATTTGTTAGATTAAAGTAAATTATTAAACTTAAAGATAAATTTCTAAGATAATTGAGGATTGATTAATTTGTTTTGAAGCTTCAGTACTGCCACTACCATAATAAATACAGTATACAGGATATCTTCCTTAAGAGCCTGTTTAACACCTAACTTAAGTAGGTAATACAGCTCAAACCAGATGTCTTAAGAGCCCATCTCACCCCAAAGATAACACATAACTTAGGTAGGTAATACAGCTAGAACCAGACGTCTTAAGAGCCCATTTCACCCCACAGATAACACCTAACTTAGGTAGGTAATACAGCTAGAACCAGACGTCACATCATAGTATTGTTTTCTGTATTATAATTTATAACATTTTGATTGAAAGCTGAAACGGTTTTATCATGGGTATTTTTTTTTAATTGAAAAATAAAGTACCTACTGTGTTTTAAAGTCTCACTGATCTTGATTTCACTTTTGTTCAAGTGAAGAATACAGTGAATGACGTGCATGGATGTGGGAGACCATTCAGTAAAAAATTATTCTTGGTACACGCTACATGGATTCAAATACCGATCTCCCCATCACCGGTCAAACCATGTGCTTGACATTTGGACCACATGCCTGCCAGTGCGGTTTGTATAACAATTAATTGTTAAATTACCCGCTTCGGTGACCGCGTGGTCTAAGGCATCACACTCGCAATAGACTAGAATCCCGATGAGGGGGATATCAGGGTTCGAGTCCTGGTTTGCTGTACCGGTGTTTGTTTTTCCTAAATGATTTTGCGGGATACACTTTCTTTAAATTCAACCATCCTATTCCCTAACACATTAGCGTAATTATAAGAAAGGCATATAAGCTAAAGAGTTATTAAGAAGCAGTGGTTAAAAAAAGTCCATATACCCTCGGGCGGAAAAGCCTGATGGTGCTTCTTGTTGTTTGATGCAATTTTATTGTTCGATTGTGATCGTGAACTTGGTATTCCGGGTGATCGACCATTACATGGGCTTTTAATAAAAATAATTCCCCTTGTATAGAGCAATGAAACTCATATACAAAGTGCCCCCGCACCCTCAATTTTCCGCCTGGCATCTTCCCAGAGCCCACTCAGGAATAAACATAGAAAGGTTTCTGAACTATGCACCTGTCGGGGTCGATATGCTGTCCCCTGTTCTTGAGGCTAGGGCTGGTATTGTTAGAGTTGACGCCGGTGGAACACGTCCCTTGGGGTGACCCTGACTTGTCCTGACCTGTCTGAGGCTGATCTTGACCCTGGTGGCTATAAGGACCTCGGGGTACCATCAGCATCTGAGGAGAACCTTCAACTGCAAACTCGTCCTCCCCTTCTGCGCTGTTGACAGCTACCTCCCTGGCCTCCTTCTCGCCCCGGCGTAAACGGCATCGCCTGAGGAACCTAGTGAGCGCCCCTCTGAAGACGCCATAGATACTCAGCACCTGATTCAAGAAGCAGTAGAGGAAAGGGTTGATGGAACAGTTGAGCACTACCAGGAGACTGAACACGTTCTGCACGTTCCACCAGAAGTTTCCGCTAGTACTGCTTTTGGGGTTCAACAAGTAGATGGTGAATATCCAGCTCGGCATCCTCAGACAGATGAATGTGATCATCAGGGCCATGATGATCTTGAAGGTCCTTAGTTTCCTCGCCGCATGGGTGGTCCTGCCTTGGTTCACGGGAACTTGAGCCGCAAACTTCCTCGTCCTGTTTGTCGAACCGTCTATCAGGCCTGGAGACTGAGTACTTGTTCCCTTTGGTTCGTTGGTCGATCAGGTCGACGTTGAATGTCTGGGGAGGGTCGCCGTCGTCCTTCTTCGTTACTTCTTTGACGATAAAGGTCGGAGGTACAACCGTTTTATGTCCCTGTCTCTGGAACGTGAACAATGTTTTCTTGCGGTCCGTCTCGCCGACGTCTGGGGTGTTTTGCACCGAGAGACAGGAGCTCGGGTCTCCTCCACAGGAGGAGGTACCTGACTACGAGGATGTAGAGCACGAGGAAGGTGCAGAGGAGTGGCAGGAAGATGAAAGAGAAGACGATCAGGAAGTAGGTGTATTTGAATGTCTTGTCGTCTAGGAGGCACATGTGGAAGACGGAGTATTGTTCCAGGATGGTGATGTTGACGCCGTCATCTTGGATGATCATGGCTGTGATCCACAAGTACAGGCCGTACATCGGAGAAGCGACTCCTGAAAACATGTCGAGAGAAACAGTCTCTGGTGATATGGTGAGTGTGCACATTTACCTCGATCATCTGAAGTGATCAGGGTCACTATCACCTCAGATACAGAGAAACTCCTCTATTTTACTGTGTTTAAATGAACAAACTCTCGAACAACCTGCGTCAGAGTGTACTCACCTGTAGATATTACTCATATCCCAGCCACACAGGGCAGATTAGTTACCTGCAGATATTACCCATATCCCAGCCACACAGGGCAGACTAGTTACCTGCAGATATGACCCATATCCCAGCCACACAGGGCAGACTAGTTACCTGCAGATATGACCCATATCCCGGCCACCACATGACAGACTAGCTACCTGCAGATATGACCCATATCCCGGCCACCACATGACAGACTAGCTACCTGCTGATATTACCCATATCCCAACCACACATGACAGACTAGTTACCTGCAGATATTACCCATATTACAGCCACACATGACAGACTAGTTACCTGTAGATATTTACCCATATCCCAGCCACACATGACAGACTAGTTACCTGTAGATATTACCCATATCCCAGCCACACATGACAGACTAGTTACCTGCAGATATTACCCATATCTCGGCCACCACAGGACAGACTAGCTACCTGCAGATATTACCCATATCCCGGCCACCACATGACAGATTAGTTACCTGCAGATATGACCCATATCCCGGCCACACAGTACATATTAGTTACCTGCAGATATTACCCATATCCCAGCCACACATGACAGACTAGTTACCTGTAGATATTACCCATATCCCAGCCACACATGACAGACTAGTTACCTGCTGATATTACCCATATCCCAGCCACACATGACAGATTAGTTACCTGCAGATATTACCCATATCCCGGCCACACATGACAGACTAGTTACCTGCTGATATGACCCATATCTCGGTCACCACAGGACAGACTAGTTACCTGCAGATATGACCCATATCCCAGCCACATAGGACAGACTAGTTACCTGCAGATATGACCCATATCCCAGCCACACAGTACAGACTAGCTACCTGTAGATATTACCCATATCCCAGCCACACAGGGCAGACTAGTTACCTGCAGATATGACCCATATCCCGGCCACCACAGGACAGACTAGTTACCTGCAGATATGACCCATATCCCGGCCACCACACCGAAGCACACGTATTTCCCAGGGTCCCATCTCCCCCTGACGGCCTGTACCACCATCTGGTACCTGTCCACGGCTATACACGACAGGGTCATGGAGTTGGCCAGCAGACTCGTGTTCTGGAGCAAAGGCATGAAGGAACACATGAACTCCCCCAGGATCTGGAACATAGAGGACAAGGCACACGAGGACGAGGGTGAATATCCACTTCATGGACCAGACCACAGAGGTTGTTGACTGCTACTCACGAAGAAGTTGTGTGACGGCAACAGGAACTTAGGGATGTTATTAATCCCACTCATTACAGCGACGATCAGATCACTGGAAGCCAGTGATATCAGGCACACCCTGTACAGCAGCCGGTTCTTCCTGGGAACACAACACACATGATAGCATCATTACCAACCCTCGACAGTAGCAGGTGACAGTAGGATAGTGATATCAGACACAACCTGTACAGTAGCAGATCACTGTAGGACAGTGATATCAGACACAACCTGTACATTAGCAAATCACTGTAGGCCGTTATATAGACACTCCCCCTCCCTCCGCTATGGTTCCCCTGACATGTTGAACGCCCCCAAACCGTGGTTCTGAACCCCATGTGGGTCACGTCTAGACCTCAGCTCGGTAATAATCAATATTCCCCCCATACATGTGGGTGCTGTTTGCAAGCATGTGGGTACACACAAATAAACACATACATCAAGAAGGTGAATGTAAATCAGCAGACTTTTATCTCTCCGTTGTATCAACTGTTTGCCAAACAATCCCCTGACTATACTACATCCACCGGATGTTCAACCTTTTAGAATAAAACATACCAGTCAAAATTCTATACATTGACGCTTTGTATTAAAAGAAAATATGGTACAGCAAAATCATACATACTTTTTATATTCTGCATTTAAAATTTTCAAAAATATGTCATCAGTAAACTACCGCTAGTTAAATTGGTCTTTAAAACACAAGTCTAAAATGTTATTTATAATGTAAAACACTTTACAGATAATCATTATGAACAAAATCGTGAAAGCCATTTCCAATGAACCTTCAAATTTTCAAAAATTCGTTTACCATATATAACCTCCAAACATCCAGTTCGGATGAAACCTATCAACCCATTTTGACTGTAGACTATGGGGTAGATAAACAGAATTTTTAAGATCTCACTTTTTTTTTAAGTTTAGAGGCGGCACATAAAAGACAAGATCCATCATTATATTAAGGGCAACTTTTTTCATGTTCACGATTAAAATACTTTCTCTATGTGAGAATGTAATAAAAAGTAGAACATTTACGAGAGTGTATAAAGGTGGATGTAGGAATACATTCTAAATTACTGGTTGGGGTTGGTGTTGGTGTATAGTGACACTACACTAATTAGGTCTCATTAATTAGGACACGTAAAATCACCTGTAGTTAGTATTATATTGATGCCAATATTTCACTCGGTTCATCAGTATTTTTTTATAAAGTCCTCCCTTTTCACAACGACTCCTGCTGTCCCAAGTAGTTGCACCCCTGGTCAGTTCGACACTCGGTGGCAGCTCTGTCTACTGAACCAATGGTCCCGGGTTCGATTTCTGACATGGCCGAAAAAATGTATCGTGGGTAAGATGTGGATTCACCATTTTATAGTGATGAATTAACAGCTGGGGGGCTGGATGTTGTGTCTGTTCTAGATTTAAGTTAGTTTATAAGTCGTGTGTTGATATAATCAGTCGGTTTAGAAAGTGCACGTTAAATACCTCAAATAATATCAAAAAAGTTGTGTCCCTGGAAAAATGTAATGTGCTCTATTTCTTTTAACTAACAGTGACTGTTTTGTGTCACGTGGTATGCTATCATTTGATACAATTACTTTCAGACCTGTAAAAATAAAAATTAAACTTGTCGTGGATGGAGTATATGAAAGCTATGACGTATCGGGGCACTGTATGAAAGGTATGTATGTGAGGATTATGGTTTGGTACCAGTTATTTCTGTGCGGATTGATTCCACAATACCCGCCTCGGTGGTCACTTGATCTGAGGCGTCAGTCTCGCAATATACTGGAATGCCGATGATGGCAAAATTGGGGGTTTGAATCCGGGTCGGATGAACTGAGTCTTTTCTTGAATGGTTTCTCACTCGGCCTAAAAAAAAATGCGGGTACACTTCCTCTAAATTCAATCTTTCCTGTCCCTAACACTCTAGCGTAATTAGTACATTTGAATAGGTAAAAAGACGAGGTGTTATAAAAAATGCACGATTGCCATATTAGAAAAAAGGCCTATGTCACAGAAATTGGTTTGTCTAGGACAAGTGTTGATAAATTGCCTTAAGTTTGTCGGTAATTCGTGTGTTTACATAAGCCTATCTTTAAAAAATATATGTTTAATACCTCACATAATACATATGTACAAATATGTACACATATGTACAGATAATTACGTAAAACAATAATATGTGTCTCGTACAGTTTTCATGACTCGGACTGTACATGGAATTAAAATATCCAGACGTTTAAACGCGAATAAAGAAGAGGCAGCTCCAAATTTTGGTATTAGATTTTGTGGGTTTATTAAAAAAAAACACCTAAAACCTTTCGCCGCGAGATAGATTAAATACTATACTTCTTACAGTAATGTAATGTGGGTTGTATTATAAATAAATGGTACGCCACAATCGCACAAACTTCCTCATTTACTAATATATGACCTAAAACAAAATGGTCAAAAACCGGTGTTTTCAGTAAACTACCCTGAACTAAGTATTCCCTATAAAAAACATCTTATTAATAACAATAAACACTTTTCATAAAAACATTTTAAGCAAAATTGTTATAATATTTTTAACAAAAATTTCAACTCTTCAAAAATCAGTTTTACATGTAAACTAACCTAGAATTAATTTTAATTTGTAAAAATAAAACCTATTCTTACTTATTATGAAAAAAAAATCCATTTTGAACTAAATCTTCAAGGCTATTTTTGAAAGATTTCAATTTTTCTAAAATTTATCGTAAGTAAACTACCTTTAAATTAATTTATTTTAGAAAAAATAAACATACATTCATATTTATAACGTAAAATCTCCAGATACCTATTTGGAATCAAATCGGTAGAGCCATTTTTAAAATATAATTTTAAAAAATCATCAGTAAACTAACCTTAAACTAATATTTCCCGAAAAACAAGTATAAACTTACAGATTTATTTAAAATGTCAAACACTCTCCAAATATACATTTTAAACAAAATCGGTAGAGCCGTTATCAAAATAATTCGAAATTTCAAAAATTACTAATTAGTAAACCACCCTTGAACGAATTTTGACCCAAAACCAAGCAAACATTGTGATACGGGAGGTCAAATACTCCATAGATATTTATTTTAAGGCGATTGGACCTTTTCGTTTGGCGTGGAAATGCAGAGCCGTGGGAACAAACTGTTATCTTCAAGAATTTTTAATGTTTTGCAATTTTCTTTTTGGAAACGGTTTGTTAAAGAATAAAAGCATGTTGATTAAGTTATACTTTTTGTATACACACCTCCTCTATAATTATAACAGTGATCAAATATCGATAAAATTGACATATTTTAATAGAAAACTGCCTGCTTCATAACAATAAATAAGAAAATGTAACAATTAATAAACATCGATACGTTATCTTAGAAGAGGTGTTGAAAATATTAACATAAACATTTCACTCGTTCTCGAGAAAACTGATATTTCCAAACGTATAATTTTTCCGCAAGACCTGTCCGGTAGCTGGCGCCATCTACGGTTTCCGTGATCCATCTGTTCTTGTTGGCGCGGAAGGATACTTTGGTCGGTTGTGAAGCCACGCCACGCCTTTCACCTTCCCACCCACCATCCCACAAAATAGGTTTTAGACTTGTACTCGACAGGGCAAAGAGCCTTAAACAATATCCTTAAAGCCAGTTTCGAAATTTGAAATTTAAAAAAAAATCACTCATCAACTACCCGTAGTTTAAGTGCTAGGGTAAAAATCAACATTTAAATAATTATCAATTTTGAACAGAATCAATAAAACAGTCTCAGATCTGTGGCCAGGGATAGACAGACAGATAGACAGACATACAGACAAAATCCCATTAAATTCCAGAGGGGCTCCGTGACCCCCCCGGAGGTCCCATCTCCACGACCTTGGTACCAGGATGAAGAGCATGAGATCTCGTGTATCAGTCAGTACCTGGTGTAGGACACGTAGATGGTGAAGAGGTTGGCGACAACTGCCACGGCGACCAGGATGAGGAACAAGACAAAGAACGTGATGTTGACGGCCTGGGTCTGCTTCACCAAGATTGTCTCGGGGTAGAACAAGATGGATTCGTCGTAGAACACTGTCTGGTTGATGTCAGCGGACTGCGCTATCTGCGGACAAAAGCGGGCAAGATGCGGTGCTAATAATAATAATAATAATAATAATAATAATAATAATACAAGACTAAAAATGTCCTCGGTGAGAACCCAAACAAGAGTAAAGAAGGAGGGGAAAATCACCGGTTTATATTCAATCTGCAGTTTAGCTTGAAACATCATAGACTGGAATAAGGAAGGGAGGGGGGAAGCAATACAGAGAGAGAGAGAGAGAGAGAGAGAGAGTATGGTAATGTGATCGGGCTGGCTAAGAACCTACAGGTCTACAGTACTATCTTCCACGTGTTTCTAAGGCGTGTCAGTGGCCGAGCGTAGAACTAACCCGGCAATTCCTTTAGTCAACATGTCTTATCGGTGTGGATCGGACGTACTTTTACTTCGCTGGTGGTTATGTTGATGTTTAGGTTATATGGAGTGATATCTGGTCAAATGCTGGCAGAGGTGAGTAATATTTACCAAAGTTAAATGTTTTATATTTAATATCACTGTTTATGTTTCTTGTAGCTTCGATGATTTAATATTATCTATATTTTATTATTACGTTAGTGTCCTTCGTAATTTCATCGATGTTACACACCCTGTCCCTATTGTGAGCTAGTTCTATCCAATCCACCTCATTACATCCTATCTTTATCTAGTTCTATCCGGTCCCCCTCATTACACCCTATCCCTATCTTGAGCTAGTTCTATCCAGTCCATCTCATTACACCCTATCTCTATCTTGAGCTAGTTCTATCCAGTCCACCTCACTACACCCTATCTCACTCAGGACTATTTTAATGTTATCCTCCCATCTGCGTCTAGGTCTTCCCAATGATCTCTTCCCGTTGAGTTTGCCGTTTAATACCTTTAACGAGGTTCTAGATTCTTCCATTCGAACTTCATGTCTTGCCCACCGTAATCTACGAGACTTGATAATCCTAACAATGTGTTGTGATAAGGACAGGGTATGTAACTCATCATTATTCAATCTCCCCACTATCCACTCTCTTATTTTTCTTCTGTTTTTAACCAAATATTTTCTAAGGGCCATGTTTTTAAACATCCTAAATTTATTTCTCGTCATGTAAGTTAGGAAACCATGCTTCAAAACATAAAGAACAACCTAGGAAACTTTTGTTTTGTAATGATGCAACCTGTTAATATTCCAAGTAAAATATGATTGGAGATGCTTTTATGCGTAAAGTGGATGGGTATTCAAACCCTTACCCTCTGAGTAATGGCGGTGGTTGTAACCGTATAATGAAGTTAAAGGTTACGTACGATACGCCGTAAGCCTACGTTGAGTATATAACTAGATACTTCTCCACGTACTATTTAGATCTGACAAATAGCTCTCCTAGTATTTTGAAGGAGCCTATTTATTTCGTGTCACCGCGTCTTAATACCCGTTCGGGTTGTATGCACTTACGCCAATGTGTAATGGTAGGGTGATTGTGAGATGAAATGGAGGACCTACAGTTTAACGGGGGATCCGAACCACGGTGGAGGCCTGGCATTCCACACTTTCACAAGTTGTGATTAATACACGTCTTGTCTGAGGTGAAGGAAGGGTTTGGGCAATCTGATAAATCCGTGCCGGGACCAAGGATTGAACCCTGGACCCCCAACACAGAAGTCCGACACCTTACCCCTAGACCGCCAGGTCACCTCGCGTCTTACTAACCGTTCGATTAATACACATATTAATTTTTTTAGCACCGCGTCTTACTATTAGTTAGGAACGCATAATTTAGAGGAAATGCACCCGAATTTGCGTGAAGGAAGAGCGGGTAGCCATTTAGGAAAAACCACCCTCAGTGCACCTGACCGTGATCAAACCCCGATCTCCTGTCTTCGGCAGCCCAGTCTATTGCGAGAGTGACGTATTAGACCATTCGACCTTGGTTGAGGTTGAAGGAGCCTTTTTATTGCTAGAACAGATTGTGTGTTTAAATTGTCCGTACTTTTAAAATTGAATTGCAAAGTAATCAAAACTGAGATGACCGGATTGTAAACACGTCAAGAAATCCCACAATCACAAAGATTGATTTTATTTTTAAATAGAGGTATTTAGAGTGCACTTTCTAAAAACCAAACAAATGCTCGTGTAATACACGAATAAAGGGAGGAGGAAGGAATGCTGATTGAGATAAATATTTTTTATTTTTTTCTTAGCACCGCGTCTTATTATTCGTTCGAGTTATACGCCTATGTACTAATTACGCTAGTAGTTTTTAGGTATAAGTAAGGTTATACATAGAGAAAGTATACCCGCATTTGCGTGATGGGAGAATGGAAAATCTCCCTCGGCACACCCGAACGAGATTTGAACCTCCATCTCCCCGTCATCGGCAGTCTAGTCTAATGCGAGAGTAGCGCACTAGACCACGTGGCCACCAAAGCTGGTTTTTTGCACTTTTTATAACCAATATATTTATTTAGCATAAACAAATAAGATATTTTTTTTTAGTAGATACGTTTATTTTTATTTTATCAACACAGTAATCTCAACATTTGTTGAATATTTGGCATGAACATCCAAGATTTTGACCAGAGCTTTTTTTAGTTAAAAAAAATAAGTTTACATTCAAGAGTAATTACCGGAAACAGGGGGGGGGGTGTGAATTACCCAACCCCCCCTTCCCCCATTTACTTGAGTCTTGCGACCAGTAACATTGAAAAGTCTTTTATTTGCGTGTCTTAATGTTTCTTAATATCCACACACGAGTCCAACGAGAATATGTTGTTTTGTTCTGTAGGAGAGAGGAAAATAAGTGGTTTTAAGTGTTAGGAGGGTTATATTTAGAGGAAGTGTACCCGCATTGACATGGAGGGAGAGTGGTAAACTATTTTTGGGGGAACCATCCTCGGTACACCTGACTTAGAATCGAACCTCGATATCCTTATCGTCGGTAGTCTAGTATACTGTGATACTAGCGCTTCAGACCATGTGGCCACCGAAGCGGCTATCATTGCAATTACGTGAATGACCGTGTTGAAGGGGACCGGGGTTCGATCAGTTTTAAACTATTTGAAAAATGTAACCTGGAGACGGGAATCGTACCCGGGACCATTGGCTTAGCGTGCCACTGAGATATGCAGGATTAGCCCAATGCTCAGGGTCATTCTTTAACCCACAGCTTAAGGCTGAGTCTGGGATGGACGTGAGAAAATCGTCAGCCTTCACCCCTCACGATTCGCAGATGGGTGTGGTACCTGATAGCATCAATTTGGTTGCTCACGACTTCCGGACGTCCATCACAGACTCTGCCTCAGACTATGAGGTGTTGAATGACCCTGATTACGGACCTAGTCCGGAATATCTTAGTGGCAGATCATTGACGCGCTACCCGCCTCGGTGGCGTAGTTGTCTAACGCGCAAGTCGTGTTGAGCTCGACCGCCGAGGACGGGGAGATCGAGGTTCGAATCTCGGTCGGGTGAACTGGGGGTGGCTTTTCCTAAATGGTTTTCCACTCTCCCTCCACGCAAATGCGGGTTCACTTCCTCTAAATTCAACCCTCCCAATTCCTAATCCATTAGCGTAATTAGTACTTAAGCGTATAACGCGAACGGGTAGTAAGACGCGGTGCTAAATATTCATATTCATTGACGCGCTTAGCCAAAGGTCCCAGGTACGATTCCCGTGTACAAGTGTAATTTTTCAACTAAATTAAAATTAACACATCTTTTTGCTATAAAAACCGCATAAGAACACTTCCAATTCACTTCTCTTCCATCCCACCTTAAGGCGATTGGCCCTTTTCATAATAATACTCTCAATTCACTTCCCTTCCATCCCACCTTAAGGCGATTGGCCCTTTTCATAATAATACTCTCATTTCACTTCCATTCCATCCCACCTAAAGGCGATTGGCCCTTTTCATAATAATACTCTCAATTCACTTCCCTTCCATCCCACCTTAAGGTGATTGGCCCTTTTCATAATAATACTCTCAACTCACTTCCCTTTTACCCCACCTTAAGGCGATTGGCTCTTTAATTTGGCGTGGAAATGCAGAGCCATGGTAACAAACGGTTATCTTCAAGAATTTTGATTGTTTTGCAATTCTCTTTTCGGAAACGGTTTATTCAAGAATAGAAGCATGTTGATTACGTTATACTTTTTATACACACACTTCCTATATAATTTTAACAGTGATCAAATATAGATAAAATTGACATTTTTCAATAGAAAACCGCCGGCTTCATAACAAAAAATAAGAAAATGTAACAATTAATAAACATCGATACATTATCTTAGAAGAGGTGTTGAAAATATTAACATAAAAATTTCACTCGCTCTCGAGAAAACGGGTATTTCCAAACGTATGATTTTTCCGCAAGACCTGTCCGGTAGCTAGCGCCATCTAGAGTTTCCGTGATCCATCTGTTCTTGTTGGCGCGGAAGGATAGTTTGGTCGGTTGTGAAGCCACACCACGCCTTTCACCATCCCACCCACCATCCCACAAAATAGGTTGCACTCGACAGGGGCAAGGGCCTCAAGATTTAATTTAATCTTAAATAGTAGTCCTACATATTATCAGTCAACCTTATTGCCAAGGTATGTACTAATTTAAATAGTAGGATGAACGGGCTTAAAAATATAAATTATTTCATCAGCACGACACGTAATCGAACCAAGAGTCCTCTAAGCCAAAGGTTCGCCGGCTTTTTAGATTGAAGAAACCTTTGCACCAGAAATAATACATGATGAATTCCTGTTAAAAAGTCTACACTAATATTATGACAGTTTAATTTTAAGTATAAAATTATAAAACAAACGGAAAGTATCCAATGTTCTGGTTGAGCCTTTGGCAAATGTCCTTTATTCAGATTTGAACAAATTTTCAATCCTAATTACTGATGCTTTTTTTATATCGAGAAAAACAAATAAAGAATAATATAAAATTACCTCTCAGAGCCTGATATAATCGTGTCAGAGCCTGATCTAACCGTGTCAGAGCCTGATATAACAATGTCGGAGCCTGAGATAACAATGTCGGAGCCTGAGATAACCATGGTGAAGCCTGAGATAACCATGGTGGAGCCTGAGGTAACCATTTCAGAGCCCAGTTTGTAAAATGCTGCTCTATACTTGTTGTCAACCTTTCTAACGACTAAGCATAAGAACAAATTAAAGTTGAAATAGAATTTGTAGGAAATTAACGTTTAGGAAAACACATACATATATATATATATTTTTTTGCCAACAACATTGATCATATTTCATTACATTAGTACCCGCTTCAGTGGCCACACGGTATAAGGCATCACTCTCAATAGACTGGACGACCGATGACAGGGAGTTCGGGGTTCGAATCACGGTCGGGTGAACTGAGGGTTGTTTTTGCCTAAATGGTTTCTTCTACTCTATCCCCACGAAAATTCGGGATCACTTAATCTAAATTCAACCATCCTCATCTCCAACACATCAGAGTAATTAGTACATAAGCGTTTAACATGTTAACATGTCGAGTTGATGTAAACTCATTAATTGCATATTCTTCAGTAGCTCATCCTTAGGAATCGTTTTAGGAGGATTAATGATTTTAAGATATTGATATTTAAGAAGTTCATGAGTTGATTAGAAAAACAACTGGTCTACAGATATAGATTACTTACCTCGTAGTCTTTTACCAAAAGAGACGGTCTTACTTCTTGTCGAATATACTCCATTTCCATTATGGGCGTTATATCAGCCTCTCAGACTTCTCTCTAAAACAACCCTTTAGAAAAATTAGATAGTAAACAAAATAATAATAATAATAGTGTATTTATAAGGTGCGACCCCGCGAGAATCCGCCCCGTTCACACCGAAGCACTGTAGCACACTAACGAAGAGTTATATCCGTGTTGGAGTTAAGGCTCTGTCTGGTAAAACTGTCAGAAGGACTCAGCTTGCCGCGCTCCTGGCGAGCACTAAGACAATTACAATAAAACCTCGCAGATTTGATACCTCGGCTCACGGACCAGATTGCGAATGTCATGGGGGGGATTATGATGTTTAGAGAAGGTGGAGGGGTGGCGGGGTGTTTATTAGTCAAGCAACGGATTAAATATAGATGTTAGTTTTAAATGGATATTAACGTTTTGTACTTTCTTTTTATATAAATATTATGTTTCTTCAAGCTTTTTTTAAAATAGAGATATAACAGACCAAATATTAAACTGTCAAGAGTGAAATGTCGTATTAGTTATTACGTTTATCGAATCTTTTCTCCTGAATTTCTGGTTACTTTTTAATCGGGGTGTCTATAAAAGTCTGTATGTACTCTTCTAAAAATGGTAATAATGATAATTATAGTAATAATCATAATATAGTCTACAATTATATTTTCCATTCCGAAAATTGAAAAATGACACCTGGACACAGGAATTGAACCCAGGACCTTGATGGAGTAATCCTCACTAAAAGCATAACTTCTAGCTTTGGCTATTTGATTATTATATTTTCCACATGAAACATCTATCAATATAATGGACGCATTATTCAATTATGTCACTAAAATCATCACAGATAATTATTTTCAAATTAAGTTTTAAGTTAAACGTTTCGGGGGTCACGGGGTCTAACGTGCTACTCTCGCAGTAGACCGGACTGCCGATGAGGGGGAGATCGAGGTTTGTATCTCGGTCGGGTGTACTCAGGGTGGTTTGGAAAAAGAAAATGCGTTTTATACTCTTCCTCCACGCAAATGCAGCCACACTTCCTATAAATATAACCTTCCTAATCGATAACACGCTAGTTAAATTAGTACATAAGCGAATAAGCCGAAAGGTTAGTAGCACGCGAGGCTTAAAAAAAAGTTGGTTTAATTATTTTTTTTTAGCACCGCGTCTTACTACCCGGTCGAAATATACGCTTATGTACTAATTACGGTACTGTGATATGAATGAGGAAGGTTCAATTTAGAGGAAGTGTGCCCGCATTTGCGTGAATAGAGAATAAAAAACCACTGTAGGGGAAAATACCCTCAGTACACCCGACCGAGATTCGAAACCCAATCTCCCCGTCATCAGTTATCCAGCGTATTGCCAGAGTGACGTCTTAAACCACGTTACCACACATGTGGTTTATTTAAAAATTGAAAGATATATTCCAGATACGACTGTATCCGTAACAATGGTTAATTCTCGCCTTTTCCAACCCTTTAGCTCAGTCGGTAGCGTGTCTTCTTATTTATATCAGGGTCTTGGGTTCGATTTACGGCAAGATGAAAAATGTACAGGATGAGGCCAAAACAATTAGACAATTAGTAACTTGAAAATTGACACTTTTCGTAAATAATGTCACTTAGTTGAGCTCCACCGGACGTCATGCAAATCTCAGCAGGTTGTCCGTCACTTTACTCATCATAATCATCATCAGCATCAGCATCACGAACTGTTTCCAGCCTGTGGCCGGGTCCGTTTAATAAAAATACCTCCATCTCCCTCTGCCCCTCCCACAATTTTTCCTCCTGCACTCTATTCCACTCTCCTCCTCTCACTTGCACACTTGCTGTTATCTGTTCCTCCCATCTCTTCTTTGGTCTCCCTTGCTGTCTCTTCCCTACATACTTCATATCCATTAATCTTCTTGGAATCCTCTCCCCTTCCATTCTCATTATGTGTCCATACCATATCATCCTCAACTATCTCATGTACCCTAACTCTTGACCCAACTTCCTCATTCCTAATCCTCTCTCTCCTCGTGACAGCTAACATACTCCTAAAAAAAACTTCATTTCCACGGCCTCCACTTTCCTCTGACAAGAGGTGTATTAATCACAACTTGTGAATGTGTGGAATGCCAGGCCTCCACCGTGGTTCGGATCCCACGTTAAACTGTAGGTCCTCCATTTCATCTCACAATCACCCTACCATTACACATCAGCGTAAGTGCGTATAAACCGAACGGGTAGTAAGACGCGGTGCTAATAATAATAATAATATATTTTATCCAAAGTCATACTCGGCATAGATCGTCTAATTGTTTACGCCCCATCCTGTAGAATTATTGAAATGTGGGGTTTGCCCCTTTTCACAGTAATGAATTAACGGCCGGGGCCTTGTTTCTCGTCTAGATTTAAGTTGGTTAGTGAGTCGTGTACTGATATAATCAGTCGGTTCATAAAGCTCACGTTAAATACTTAGAAATCCCCACCCTCACGTTAATAAATGGTGAAAACGGTTAATCGTTAAAACGTTTGTTCTTTTTGACTGACAAGTGTTTGGGCGACGCCTGACGTTTCGAATCCCAGACTCGACGCGGCCGTCGAGTTTGTGAGCGTCTTTTGTTGTTTCTGTTTGTTGAATCAAGGTCTACGTTCAATAGTTCCAGAGTAAAGGGTTTCTCAGTTCACAGAAAGGGTCACACACGTTCGTTAGCAATTGTTTGGTTAAAAAAAGTGGGGGAAAGTGGGGGGAGGGGGGGCGGTGTTTACCTTTCCGTTCATCTCGAAGATAAATAAACTATTGAGAAACTGAAAATAGCATTTTGGGTCGGTCTCATCGTATGTATTTCAAAAATATCCTAAGAGTACCTTTCTATAAATAATAGAGATTACCACCGAAAGGGTTATCTCTGTGGCAGTGTGCTTATTCTCGAAAATCCTCGGAGGTCTTCATTTAGATTCCAGCGACTGTTTTGGAGGGTGTACTTTCTCCATTTGTAAGGATAATGGTATAGATACTTAATATTCGTCCTCTTTACTAACCCTTAAAATTGGTTTCTGGAAATTTCAGCCGCAATAACGAATACACGCGAAAAACTCTGTTTCATAGTTTGTCTATCGCAGATATTTAATATGGGATTATGGTGTTACCAAACGAGATTCAAGTAAAGTCTGTTCATGATAGGTTTTTACCTGGATGACAGTTCCAAAATAATATGTTTAGGTTTTGGGTTGTCAACACTTGTAAAATATCACTGTTTTGTTATAAATGTAAAGTTTTTTAAATCAACTTATCTGTTATATTTTACATTTAAAATAACGTAAACGGAAGTTTTCTCATTACTTTTAATCATATTTTTTTACCCAATTCGAAACAATATTTTAAACATAATTAAAAGTACTTATACTTCGTTTTGGATGTTATCTATAATGTGTAATATAGTGCATACATTAATACAGTACCTTTTAATAATACAAACATTGTATTTACTTGGAAAAGAGAAAATACTTGTCATTTTTTTGTTATATAGTAAAGTATTTTATGATTATTTTATCGTATTTCGACATATTTAACTGAATAAAATATTTATATTCACTGCGTGGGTGCATCATTGTAAAGAACTTGTTTCCGTCACGTTCAATCACATGGTTTAAATTCGTCGGTCGCCATTTTGAAGCCATGTTCGTTAGACCTTTTGTGAAAGTGATGTGGATAATCATTTATTTAAGTGGAATAAAACGATAAATAAGCTTTGTACCTGACCTTAAATAAATATATAAATAATATTGGCCAAAATTATTGTGGTTAACTATCACATTCATATATTACCATCTCTTTTCATTACAGTTATCCAAAGTGACAGATGCTAGCTGTTGGCGTAGGGATACATTAGGAACTATTTCTAGTAACTTTTATAGCTGTCATCCAAGTAAATAAGGTCGTGAATGTATTATAATCAGGATTTTAAAACTATTTTTTAACAGGTGGTCTCGTGGTCTAACGCGCTACTCTTGCGGTAGACTAGACTGCCGGTGAATGGGAGACCGAGGCTCGAATCTTGGTTGGGTGTGCTGAGGTTTTTTTACAAAATGGTTTTAAACTCTCCCTCCACACAAATGTGGATATATTTATTTTAAATATAACCTTCCTAATCCATAATACCATTAGCGTAATCAGTACATGACCGTATAACCCGAGCGGGTAGTAAGATGCGGTGATAAAAAAAAAGACACAAGAGTACAAGCGCGAATTAGAAACATGATCACGTGACGAGTACTGAAACCAATCGCAAGATTTCAGCGCGACTCGCTCCGCTATTGTCCGACCTAGTTTCAGCTTGGTCCGCTCTGTTCGATAACTTCTGCTCGGGAGATGTGATCAAGTTTTAAAACCAAACTTACTCGATTCAGTGCGCATGCGTTGTTGAGCTGTAGTCGAGCAGACAACTTGGTCAGATTGTCGTGACGTGTTCTGAAATAACTCGTTAAATGGAAAGCACATTTGTGTTGAGTTTTGTCACGACATAGCTCTATATTTTGAAAACATCCGTCGTGGCAATAATCTAAGATATATTTATAACCACTAAAAAATAATAGTATGGTGACAGCTGTTTTTAGTTGGCACTGCAAAGAATCATGGGCCAAAATGCATATCTGCTGACGTGTGAATCGCTGAGCTACTTTTGCATATTCTGAACTCAATTTTAGGTGAGCGTGTGAATAAATCGTCATAAGTAAGCCCAGAAATCATCCGTTCCTCACCTAGTCAATTTTTTTCATATAAAGGACCTTTTAAATAACACAAACATCTTTTTTGTCAACATTGATAACAATAACATGTTACTATTATTATCACTTTATCAGTATTATTTTATAGATATTGAAAATATCCATCAAAATTGAAAGCTGCAGATCACATGACTTGACGTATGAACACGTAAAAGTGGACTTGGTGACTTTTCTAGCTGCCAGATAAGGCCCTTCATACGAAAGTTGGAATGTATTTTTGCATCAAAAGCAAACACTCATTTACCTCACCTACTTTGGGATTTCAACCAAAGGCCTACGCGAGCGGTTTGGGTAGCGTCCAAGGCGTCTTGCCACCCGCATTGGTGGTCACGCATTTAAGGTGTTAGGCTTGAGAATGACTGAGCTAATGGCGACGAGGAGGGACGCATAAGGAGGTGGTTTCCGCCAACCTCTTTCTTCCCAATTGCGGGTGCACTCTCTCTAAACTACCCTCCTCATTCATACCCCATTAAATAGTTCTAGTTCAAGTTTAAATTAACTAATTGTTGATTTATGTTGAAACTGTTGGATCTAATTAAATATTCTCGATATTAGAACTAATTATTCCTTTTACTTTAGTCACTATAACTAAATTAATGAAACTTTTTTTCCGTAAAAAAGAGTGTATGAAATTGTATTTTAAATAAAATAAATAAAATGTTATAGTACATCTATAACAATCATCACTATAATATTAGCTGTTCTTTAGATTAGTTTATTTTTATTTTAAAAAAAAGCATCTCGTTCATTTCCGTGAAATTTGATAAAGCAGTTCCGGGTGCTAATAACCCTGTTTACGTCAAGCCACTAATTAAAATGTATTTATAATTAATATAGTAAAATGACGACACAGAATAATGCAGAAGTGCGCCGTCAGATTACAGATCAAAGGGACCGACGTGCGGCCGCAATGTGCGATACAAAAAAAACAAAAAGAAGGAAGTAATCAAAAGCCCCCTCTCCTATCTTTTAACACGAACCCCGTAGACTAATTGCATTATGGGATTGGTTTATTTCGAGTCCCTCCTTGTCTTCTCCAACATCTGTCAATCCCCGATGTAAGCTCTCGAGTATTATCTCGTCTCGATTGAGGGGAAGATGGGATTTGTCGGTTTTTACACCCTGTGCGATCTTCCGCTGGGCGCCTCTGACATATTAATTAGGCGCGTGTGGAATAGCGTGAAGGCTGGTCAAGCATTGAGATGTACAAGCCGGCGATAGCGGGGCACTGCGTCGCCATGGGGACTATAAAAAGGGGGGAAGGGAGTCTTGATAAAAAAAAGGGGGGTCGTCAATATGTGGTTCGTGAACTAATACAAGCAGGGGATGGGCTCTCAAGATATATTGCCACGGGGTGTCTAATTACAGGGGTTGTCAACCTGTGGTTCGTGGACCGATACAAGCTAGTGACTGGCTCTCAAGATATATTGCCACAAGGTGTTTTAATAAGGGGTAGACGTGCGGACAGTTGTTTCAGTTTCGTCAAGTCTGGTGTAGGGTAGGTCAGGGTTAGAACTTCGGCTGGGTGTACAGAGTTTTCCCCTCTAAATGGGTTTTTACCCTTCTATCTCGCAAATTTGGGTACACTTCTTCCCAATACATCCTTTACTCATCCATGACCCGTTAGGTTAAATATTCAGATATCCCTGGCTGTTGTCACGCGCACACACTCAAACGCACACACGCATACACACACATACACACACACACATACACACACACACACGCACACACACATGCACACACACATGCACACACACATGCGCACACACATGCGCACACACATACGCACACACACACGCACACATACACACGCACACATACACACGCACACACACACAAGCACACACAAATCTACGGATTTGACCCATCCAGAAAATATTGATTAGTTTCTGATGGGGGTCAGATTGCCACTAGCGAGATCATCCAAGGGCGCCCGCAGGATTTTCCTCCAAGGGCGAGAGGCGGGGCGGGGGGGGCGGGCAAACCGGGGGTTCCATACCCACCCAGTACGATGGAAAATTGATTAAATTGAAGCCTCAAAAGACGCTTTTTAGGGCAATCCTTGTCTCCTGTAAATAAGATACAACATAAGAAAAATGTTTCAAATGTATCCAAATTCGTGGGTGGGCACTTGACCTTAACGATTTGAATGGCGAATTCTGTTGGAATATCCGGCGCATGCGCCAAACTATCAACCCTAAAGTTAGCAGATGGCGGGCGCTAGTATTATTATTATTATTATTTATAGCACCGCGTCTTACTACCCGTTTGGGTTATACGCTTAAGTACTAATTACGATAATGGGTTAGGAACTGGGAGGGTTGAATTTAGAGGAAGTGAACCCGCATTTGCGTGGATGGAGAGTGGAAAACCATTTATGAAAAACCACCCCCAGTTCACCCGACCGAGATTCGAACCTCGATCTCCCCGTCCTCGACGTTCGAGCTCAACACGACTAGCGCGTTAGCCAACTACGCCACCGAGGCGGGTAGGGCGCTAGTACTTAGTTTATTAGTTATATTTTATAACTCTCTGTTTGTTGGCTGGGGGAACTGTTTGAGCGCTAGCTAAGAAAACTATTGAGGGGGATTAGCCTACTTCTAATATTTATACAACCTCAGAATCTCAGGGGGGCAAATGCTCCCCTAGACCCCTCTGAGGGCGTCCCTGAAAATTATTGAGTCAGGGAGGAGGATTTAAGGTGGTTGGGATTGTCTGGAGGGAACTGTATTATGAAGAGGCTCATAGGTTTTTGGATGTTTGTTGATTTTCCATAGGAATTAATTATTAATTTAGAGCTTCTTGTAACTGGTGGGAAGTCAGATTATTTGTCTTTCTCTTTCTATCTATTTGTTTTGATTTTTTTTTTGCTTGTAGTTTTGCGAAAATATATAAAGTGTTTAGCGTATAACCCGAACGGGTAGTAAGACGCGGTGCTAAATTAATTAATTAATAAAGTGTTTGAAATACACTCTTTGAGATATGCTATGAATAATACCAGAGCTTTAATAACCTAAATATTGTCAAAAATGTCCTTGAGTAGACACAAAAAAAATTCTAATAAATTACTTAAACATTTTCAAAAAAAAAAGACCAAAAATTTTAATCAAAACACGTAACGAATGCATACGACTAAATCAAACACGCACTTTACTAATTATAGGGTGACAACAAAAACCAGGTGACATTTCTAGAAAAATTGTGACAATTTCAGCTATCACAAGCATGGTAAAAGTAGATATACTTTTGTGGGGGGGAAAAAATCAGGTAACTGTTTAAAGATACCGATGGGGCTATCTGTACAGGATTATATTGAACCGTTTGTTCAATGGCGGTTTCTTTTAGAGCAAAAGGCGGGTAAGTCATTTGTCTATATATACTTGGAACGTTTGGTGAGTCTAAGTGACAATATACTTTATAAAAAATATTTAAAACTAGCGGACCCAACAGACGTTGTCCTGCCCGAATTTTGGCTCTTCGTTTGGGTTGCATAGTTGATTTCGATAATAAAACAAATACTATGTGATCATTACAATTACAAATTCACAATGAACTCCAATTAGTGAGTTACACAAATATTAAAAATTCAGTGTTTGTCAAGACAACATACAAAATAAAACATCTATTCATTTTTGGAATTTTGCCCACAGCTCCACAAATATCAGCTGTATCGAAAAAAGTTGCGAATCTTGCTTACAAATTTTTATGCCGGGTACAGTTAATTTTATTTTATTGATCCCCCAAACCCCCCCCGCCCAAAAAAAATCCCTAAAAAAAATAAAATCATAGAACCCGATTGCAGTGCCACCTACCGGGTCCAATTGTGAATCTAAATCATCCACGGACCCACTCAAACACACACAAAAAATTTCATCAAAATCGGACCAGCCAACCCCCCCAAAAAACCCCTAAAAAATTAAAAAATTATAGAACCCGATTGCAGTGTCACCTACCGGGTCCAATTGTGTTTCTAAACCATCCACGGACCCACTCAAACACACACAAAAAATTTCATCAAAATCGGTCCAGCCGTTTAGAAGGAGTTCAGTGACATACACACGTACAGAAGAATTATATTTATTAAGATATAATTAAAAACACATTAATCGGTGAAAGAGTAATGTGTTTAATACGTGCTTTAATTTAAGTTTTAATAGGTCTCCTACAGACTCTTGCAATAAGTGTGACACATTTGCAGTAAAAATCAAACAGGAAAATTACGATAAGACTTTGGCGGAATTGGTGATCTGGCGGTCTAGGGGTAAAGTGTCAGACTTCTATGCTGGGGGTCCGGGATTCAATCCTCGGTCCCGGCACAGATTTATCTGATTGCCAAACCCTTCCTTCACCTCTGACAAGACGTGTATTAATCACAACTTGTGAATGTGTGGAATGCCAGGCCTCCACCGTGGTTCGGATCCCACGTTAAACTGTAGGTCCTCCATTTCATCTCACAATCACCCTACCATTACACATTAGCGTAAGTGTGTATAACCCGAACAGGTAGTAAGACGCGGTGATAATAATAGTAGTGATAATTTGGTGGAATTAAAACAAGAGCAGGAACTACGTATAATAGACGAGCCCAGAGCTGCCCAGTGAAATAAAACGAACAAAAGTGCGAGCCGACGGTGACAATAGCACTGTTGTGTTTACTTTTAATTTGCGCGAAAGCATTGATAACGCCCACACGAACTACACTGGATATCATCTTTGAGGTAACTGCGTGGTTACTATTGATAAACAACTTTATCATTATCTTGTTATTGTGTGGACGATATCCCCTCAAATATAAGACAAGTTTCGCAACGCTGGTTGGTCGAGGTTGCCGGTAGCTCTTTCTTACCCCAGCACACCACCTTCCAACATAACCGAGAGTGAGGAGATTTGGCAACAGTTGACTGAGAGAGAGCGAAGTCACATCCTTTCTCCATAAGACCTGCAGTTAATTCCCTTAGCAATGATATTGGGTGCGGCAACAAGGTTTATTACTCGTGAGTTTTTTGACATATCACCATCTTTATGTTCATAATAACTTAAATATAAGAGCCACATTGTTCATATTGGGTGAAGATATTCCTTCCAGAGGCTCATGGGAAATTGGATCGTGCTTACCAATTCTTGTGAAGACTAGAATGATGTAAAACACGTAATAACAAACCATGACTGGGATTTTGGTCAAAGTTGTAATAAACATGTTACATTGAAATATGGGATGCTGACTGGGAAACGAACTCCAATAGAAGTGATTGATCACAAATTTATTGATCCACGTCATAAGTGCAATGGAGTGTGATCAAGATTTAGGTCTAGTAGAAAAACGCAAGAAATGTCTAAAACTATGTTTTTGTCCCCTCGGATTGGCTGGACACTATGAAGCCAACGTTGAAAAAAAATTAAAATTGTGCGAATTAAAAAAAAAGCCGACCTTTTGTCTATCTCGGCCATAAACAAACGGGAATTAAAAAAAATGCACCAAAAGATAAAGATGGTGAAGCATTAGCATGACGTACTAGAGGGATTCGTTTTGAGAAGAAAATTGATTTATTATACTTTTCAAGGAGACGCTAGATAAAAAGACCCAATTTAGAAGAGTGAGATTTTCAAAGCGATGAGTTAGAAGGCTGGGTGTGATTACACTTTTATAACTCCACCCAGAAGGATGGCAATAAAAATGGTAAAATACAAAATTCTCCATGAACTGATACCTCTTCCATCCCACCTTATTATGTACTAACTATAAACAGATAAAGCCAAGGATACTTTACCTAAATCACCAAACACACGCAAATAGATTGGTTGCAAGTTTGTTCAATACTTCCCTCCACAGTTTATTTCACTAAAGACTGTTTTGTACGTCGTAAGTTATAAATAATGGATGAATTTCTACTAATCGGATAGCCACAGTTTTTTTTCTCCCTCCCACCAAATACTTATAATATTTTATCTTTTAAATGAAGCTTGGCGATTTCCTCGAGAAATATCTCTCAACGATAGCGTGGGAGTATTTCAAACAAACTGGGAGCTCACATGATAATTTTCTAATATTCATACTAACCGCACTAAACAAACCTTGAATCACATTCTCTACCAATACCTAGAGACGAACATTTTCCGCAGTGGTGGCTTGCGTTGGAGGGGTTAAATTGTAGAGGTGGCGCTTTAGAGCCTATAATACTTCAAAATATAGTGTGTTAAGAGACGAGTGGGTTATAAGAAGGGAGGGAGGGGTTGATAGGAAGCACGGAGGATAGGGGGGGAGACGAATGGCGGGCCAACCTTAAAATTATTTTAATTAACTTATTGATAATAAACAAATAAAATATAACTAATGAACATAACGGGTCTACAAAGGCTCGCATTAATTTGTTTCTTTACTACTTTTCTTTTTTAGCACTGCGTCTTACTACCCGCTAGGGTTGTACGTCTATGTACTAATTAATCTAATGTGTTAGGGATGAGGAAGGTTGAGCTTATGGAAATTGCACCCGCATTTGTGCGGAGTAAGAGTGGAAAACCATTTAGGAAAAACCGCCCTCGTTGCACCCGACCGGAATCGAGCACCTATCTCCCTGTTATTGGCAGTCTAGTCTATTGCGAGAGTAGTGCGTTAGACCGTGCGGCCACTGAAACTTGTTTGATGATGTTTCTGGTGTTAACGCCCTTAAGATAAATTAATCTTAAGTATAAACGTCGACATTCGGGATATCTATATCTCGATTACATTAGTTCAATTTAATCAGTTAAAATTACTTTACAGAAATAATTATTGAAAATTTACCGTTTTGGTAAATTTTCCGGAAAAAATATAGTGAAAATCTTCTCTACTACCGTCTATATTACTGTTCCCAAGAATATGGAGTGCGTACTCCTATAGACACGGCACGTGTTTCAACGAACCACTGAGTTTTATTCACCGGTAGCTGCTAAATCAGTGGCACCCAAACTCCCCCCCCCCCCCC
>CABFWO010000632.1:160700-180665 GCA_902155825.1 Timema genevievae | reverse complement strand
CCCCCCCCCCCTAAGGGTCTGGCCAATCTTCGTCTTTGAGACCAACGCGACACTTTTGATAGCCTAAAGGCGTTCTAATCCTGAGTTTTAAAATTCTTTTCACTGAATCTTTTTATCCGTCCAGGATATCCACATTTGATCACAATAATAAGGTAGGTAGAATTTAAAGGAAATGTACCTTTATTTGCATGGAGGAATAAGGGGGATTACTGTTTAAGAAAAATCACTTTTCAGTAAACTCAACCGCAATTTTGATCTTGATCTCCTCGTCACCGACCAACCAAACGAGTGTGACGTTAAGCGCACTTGCTTGATTCAATTATTATAAGGGCCGTCTTATAACTACCGGATAAATATTGCTATCGGGAGGTTAAAGTTAACTACCAGATAAAGTTTATCAGCCACTTTAATAATTTACGTGTATTATGAACTGAATTTATCTGTTGGATAGCTATCTGTAGGATAAATATATTTTTATGCAGAAAACGTAAGGTTGGTACTGTCTTTACTGGTGCACGCATGCGTACAACTTGTATAGTAGCTACAACGCTCAACATTTGTTAAATAATGGCGGCTAAATGAGTGCTAGGAAACAGATGGCGTCACGTGGGCGCAGAAACTAGGTTGTCTTGTAAGTTATAATTTCGGTGTTTTACAAAATGTGGCCAATAGTTCGGTACAACGTTTACAAAATTTCATCTATTGTACTCACATTTAAATAATTTGTTCTTATATAAATATAACTTTACAAATACTATGGCAACCACCATTTTAACTTTCAGATAAAAGTTATCAGGTAGTTGAACCTCCCGATAAAAATGTGATGGATTAATACATTTTATCTGGCAGATAAATACTATCTGGCAGTCATAAGACGCACTTTTAACTTATCGACCAGATAGAAATATTCATCGGCCAGATTAATATTCATCCAGGAGTCATAAGACCGGCCCTAAATGGGTTATCTAATTACTATAATATGAAGCGACTAAGATGCCTCAAAAGAGAATTGATAGAGCCTGGCGGATGGTTTTGGAAGTTATGGTGTTAGTGTCACTCGCCTGAACACGAGACTTCTACAGTAAACCACGTCAGCAATCAACTGTTAAAAGAGTTGAGTAACCAAAATAAACCCAAGCAGTAACTTTAATGTGTTTATATACCCACTTCGGTGGCCGCATGGTCTAAGGCACTACTCTCGTGTTAGACTGGACTTCCAAATACGGGAGGATCAGGGTTTGACCCCTGGTCGGATGCAATTAGTGTGACTCACCCAATTTTTTTTTTTACTTTCCCTCCACGCAATTACGGATGCGCTTTCCTCTAAATTAAACCTTTCTATTCCTTAACATATTAATGTAATTAGTAAATAGGCGTATAACCAGGGCCTCTGAGAGGAATTTTATCAGGGGGTACAAAGTTTTTTTGGCCCCCCCCTCTATTTTTCATTAATCCTGTTTAAAAAATTATCCTATCTGGAAAAAATAAGGAAAAAAGATATAAAATTTATGCTTTTTATATATAAAAAATAAAAAAGGTAAAAACATAAGTTATTATACATATAGGCCTCTAAAATCTCAGTGAGAGTAGAGGAAATGTGAATGCTGGTCTTCAATATATGCAAAAAAAAATGAGCTCACAGGATATTCCCAGGCCCCTTTTATACCCCCAGGCCCGGGTACGATGTACCCTCTGCAACCCCCCAACCCCCTTTATAGGTCCCGCGTATAACCCGAACAAATAGTAAGACGCGGTGCTTAAAAAACACATTTAAAAAAATATTTTTAATCGCTTACATATCTATTAGAGCTGTGTACCTTCTTGTAATAATTATAATTACTTTAAAAATGTAAATTTAAAGCTATAACCTCAACATGTGTCGCGACCCCACCTGAAACATGTGTCGCGACCCACCTGAAACATGTGTCGCGACCCACCTGAAACATGTCGCGACCCCACCTGAAACATGTCGCGACCCCACCTGAAACATGTATCGCTACCCACCTGAAACATGCCGCAACCCCACCTGAAACATGTGTCGCGACCCCCAGGTTGTAAACTCACTCTTCACACGGGATGATGAGTAATACTTATCCAATGATAGAAATAACCGGCTCCGTGGTGTAGTGGTCTGTGCGTCTGGCTACTAGCCTAGGGGTCCCTGGTTCGACTACCGGCTGGTACCTGCCACCAGAACGGCTAATACTCTACATACAGGCGACAGAACTCGATCTCATGTCCCTCCAGGTCAAATGTGCCACACGATAAAAAAAAAGAGGAGGAGATATGTGTTAATATTATAAAGTCCTGCCCTTTTAGCTCAACTGAGCTTAAGGGTCACAGGGTTCGATTCTCTGAATGTTTGAAAAATCTTTATAGCAAATAAAATTATAGATTAACACAGGTGTTCTTAACATGGGACATTCAGCTATAACCCTTGCGGGTATAGGAACTAAACAATGGGGTAGGAGACTCCATCAGTGAAAAGAAAGTCTTAACTAATTGTAGCTAGCTTGGGTATTTGGGATCGGCCATTTTCCTATAAATAAATATGATAAAAATCCTTTTGATTTTGTTTCATCTGTTTTGTGTCTAGATATTCATATACCTGTGCCTGATAGAACTGGTACCGACTTCAGGGGTCACATGGTCCAAGGCGTCACTCTCGTGTTTATACTGACCTGCTAATTTCCGGGAGATTTGGGGTTCAACTTCCGGTCTGTTTTACTGAGGGTGGTTTCCCCTAAATTGTTTCCCACTCTACTTCCACGCAAATGCTTCCTTCCTCTTATTTACCCCATTAGATAAGTTATTATATTTACATAAAACCTGGACAGGTATACCCTGACTTTGGTTGAAAGAACAATAGAGACAATTTAAATATATTTATTTGCGGCCAACATTATTAACATTTATTTATTTTATTGGTGTTTTTTATAGGTATTAATAATATCTATCAAAAATGACAGCTACAGATAACATGACTTGATGTATGAATATATTAAAATGGTTTTAGTAACTTTAGTAACTAACTTCTACCGTTCTTCCTACCAAAATCATACTATACCTAATTTCATTGCTGAGGGAACTGCATGCTTACTATTGAGCAACAGCGTTGTCATTCTTTTGTTTTCCGTGATGAGTCTTCCTTCGAATGTATATCAAATTTGGCAATGCTGGGCTGTCGTTGTTGCCACTAATTGGTGCTTCTTCCTCCAGCACAGTCGTAAAGTTACAGCAGTCTGTTTATCGTGTTCCTAATAGCTAGCTCAAAAACATTGACTAAATAAACACTCATATTTTATAAGTACTCTGTGTATAATAATATGTGTTATTGATCACGTTAAGATTTGGTGTGTATCTGTATGTGTTGGTTGCGTGTTTTGTATTTTTACAGTAAGGTTGTGGAACTATAGTTTATATAATGTTTATAAAATGCATGTTGTAATATATTTGTTTGTATATTAATTATGAGGAAAAAAAGCTTTATACATAAAATATTTTAAGCATAATTACGGAGGGAATAGAGAAACGTTAATAAACTTCAATCTTGAAAAAATTACGATTGTGGAAATAGGTAATGTTTCTAGAAAAGGCTGTATACCGATAGGAAATGCTTTTACCTGTCAATTGAACCCCCCAACCACCCCATGCCGCATTGTTTACAATGAGGGATTTCCAAGTAAACCCTCCCCCCTCACATTCCAACAACCGAAAGCTAGAAGATTTGGCAACTTGTACCAGAGAGAGAGCGAAGATAAATCTTTTCTCCATAAGACCTGCAGTTCCCTCAGCTATGAAATTAGGTGTATATAGTAAGACGTGGTGATTAAAAAAAACTAGACGATACTGACGCTTTAGTCCTCGTATCCACCGACTTAGGTATTATTAATATTACTGTTGATAATAAAATAATAAAAACAACAGTTGGTCTAGGCTGGAAAGACAATTTTATTTTTCTTATTTTCTCTCATCCAATCATAGAATTTTCTTAAATACATGACAATTACACTGTATTTTGAGACTAAATTTCTTCCCTTCTGCTCATTTGAATAAAAACAATCACTTAGTAAATTATGTTTGATAGATTATATTAACATTGATTGAACTTAAAAATTAAAAGAGATTACACAGAAATAAATTAAAATACTGAAAAAATTTGCTCTGAACATTAAAATCTATTATCCAGGATAACATTTAACTTCAAACTATTGTCACATTGGAGTGAGTATTTGGAAAATTAATTTGTGCTGATGTAAATATTATAGTTTGTATTTTAAGGAGTTATAAATTATCTGAATGACATTGGGGATAATTCATATACCATACCTGTTTTTGACCCATATAGAGGCAAATATATTTCGACCCTACTGGGATACCAACCCAGTGACTTACATCTCTTGTTCGAAACCAATGGACAATGTTATCACAGCATTGAAAATCTATTATTTTATTTTGTTCTGGAGGGATAAAATATATTATATAATATTCTGTTTTATATCAAAGTGAATCAAATGTCAGTCTTTATGCGACAAACTTAAAATTACTTTATTGTTTTACACAATGTAATGCTATCAGTCTATTCACTTTCACATAGCCTCTATATTTGTCTATGGACAGATATTCAAGTTTTTTTTCTAAATTATTTACACATTGTTAATTGCTAACTACTTGCATCATATAAACTTAATGTCATTGAATTAGTTAAAATACAGCTTTATTTTTTTATAAAGAAAATATATTTACACATATCTTTTATTAAAAATTGATTATATGTAATGGTAGAGTATTATTGAGATTAATTCCAAAAATATTTATAAATTTATTGAAAGGACATATTGATGATTAAAAATATTATGTATTATGTATTATATGTAAAAAAGTCTTAAGACAACATTGTGATAAATATTAATTTATAAATTGAATGGGGGAAAAAGGGTGATATAAACCGAAATTTAACACATATTTTACTAAGAGGGAAGAAGAGTTAAAGCCAATAGGTAGGGTAAGCTATTACAGACAAAATTTTATCTTAAAATTAAATTGTGGTTTTTATACCTTAACAATAACTATTTTACACATTTGGAAATCACATTTTCTTTTTTCTAAATTTGTCTAACGCTATAAAGGTTTATTAAGTCAACTGTCAAAATTGTTTTGCAATTAATGTAAATATGGCACATAATGTTGATTAACATTTTTCACTTCTTCAAGAAACAAAAAAATAAATATTTAAATATCTGTTTTTAGAATACATAGGATGTTTTTATTATTCGTATACCTAATTTTGATATTAAGAGCACAAAAGCTTAGTTAATGAAAATTACAAAATCACTTCATAGATATTGAATTGAAAATATGTCAAAAATATATAATAAAGAAAAGTTAAAATTCGACAAAACTTCGAGATATAATTATCATGATTCATGATATAATTTTTGTTGTAATTTATATATTTAAAATAAGTTATAAATCAATATTTTTATCAGACTCATAATTTTTATATGTAGATTTTTCTAATTATAAATTTAATATAAACGTATATTTTTTATAATAACTATGTACATTAAGTGTCATGTGTTATATAATAATTATTAATAAATGTTCATTTAATAGGGAAAATATTTTACAGTTATTTTAAAGCTAGTATCAAATATATTTCAGATTAGTTTCGTTATTTTTATATCCTTGTTAAGAAGTAAATTAGTAAAACTATAGATAATTTATATAAAATAGAATGATCAGACATTGGTTTGATTTAATTCTACTCTATGTGATATTAAATAAATATTTCTAGTACTACATTCCATCCATCTGTTTTGGAATAAAAGCTTTGCTAAAATCACTTCAAAGAAAGTGCATATCATAATATTCCATCGTATTATTTGTTCATAATTTTATCATATTTAATAATAATTTGACGTTTGATCATTCACACCTAGGACAAAGATTCTAATAAAAATAAGCTAACTATAATTATTATTCGAATAACAAGTGGGCATCAATACAAAACTTTAAAATGCTGAAAATTATTATATACTAGATTATCGTCATGATTTTTACTACTGTGGAATCTATAAAATGTTGGTATAATAAGCTACAATAAAAAGCTACAATACTGATAATAAGTTAAAATAAATCAATTAATCTCTCATCGTATATCGGTGTACAAGGTTTTCTAAATAATCTCATGTTGTTGGAAGTTAGTAACGGGAAAGGGGGCAGAGGTAATAAGTAAGCTCTTCAAATTCCCAACTGAAAAATTATGGGCGTGAATTATTATTTTCCAGCGGTTTAATTTCTTGTGCTTGGAACTAGGAAAATTTATTTATATTGAAACTGCTACCAGAATCTTTTGCCGTAATGGTACAAAAATACTTTTTAAATTTATAAATAGGTCTAGTCATATATTTCTCGAATCTAGACACATTTTAACTCGTGAATTTTGAACAAAATATGATCTTGCTTTGATCCAAAATCATCTCTTCTGACCCTTCGAAGACCTATTGGACGCTTTGTAAGATAGAACTATAGCTGAAATCTATCTCATAATCTTGGCAAATATATTCAATTTATGGCTATCACTAATTAAGATCAAAGTATTAATTTTTGCTGGCCAGATTAAAAACAATTTGTACACTCTTTCTAGTTAAACGTAAAATAGCACAAGCCACAAACTTAAATAGAAAAGTCAACTTTTGGGGTCTTATAAGGCAGTGTCTTATTTCTCAGTTTATGTCTATGGACATGAACTTTTCACTACAGTTTGTACACTTTTTTACACATCTATGAACGTGAAACATTCTACTCGATTAGTATATTTATTCTTAGTATGTTTACGAATATTCCAAGATATTTGAAGCACTTTTTTTTATAAGTCTATGGGCGTAACGTATTCAATACAAACTATTGTCTTTTTTTTATATACGTATATTCCCGCGACCAACAGTTTGTCTGTTCCTTGACAAGTCTATGCACGCGAAAGTGTCAAAGAGCGTCCATTAGCCTGCCCCATCATACGTATATGGACGCGACACGTGGGGGGTCAAGGTGACCGATCTGTTCCACGCCACGTCTACGAACGACGTGGACCTGGACCCGATTCAAGGCGTTCTTCTGGAAACTGTCTGTTCGCCGAGGAGGACTCGTCCCCTTGACGAGCAGCTGGACTTGGTGCGGACTTGGAGGAGGTCGTAGGACAAAGTCCGGCCTTTGCTCTTCTTCACCGTCACCTGCGCCACGTAGCGTTGGCCGTGTTTCAGTCTGTGGATTGTCTGCGTGATGACAGAGCTGTAAGCAAGAGCGACAGACACTTGGACTAAGTTGACTCACAAAGAGCGGAGCGGAAACGTGACGAATTCTAAACCAATAGCAAGACTTGAAGTATACAAAGAGGAGGAGTGGGGGAATAGATCACCCTACACACATTTTTCAGGACAACAACTTTAATATCTCAAACACCATAAAGACCCCAGCAAATAATCATCATCATCATCATCATCATCACGAACAGCTTCTGTTTGTAACATTAGCATCTTCACCGCCTCCTTTCCTCCCCCCACCTCTCTCTCCCTCCACCCACCTCTCTCTCCCTCCACCTTGTCCCAGTCCTCTCCTCCACACTCCTCCTTACTCCCTTCACCCCTCTGTCTCTTTGTCTTCCTCTCTCCTCCATATCCAATATCCTCCTGGACATCCTTTCCCTCTACATCCTTCTCACATGTCCTCCATTCCACCTCAGTCGTGCCTTCTCTATCCTGTCCTGGACTGGTTTTTCCTTTACTGTTCCTCTTATTCTCTCATTTCTCATCCTGTCAAAATTTTGTCACACAGATCCTCCTTACAGGAATCTCATTTCACTCGCCTCCATTCTACTTTTATCATGTTCCTTCATTACCCAAGTTTCAGCAGCGTACGTCAATATTGGTAGGTAATAAGTATTGTAGATCACTCCTTTGCACTTGTCTGGCAAATACCTTTTTTAAAACTTAATTTAAATATGTCAGAAACTTCTTTTAACCATAACGTAAAGTGCGTTATAAAGGTTTCATGAATGTCTAACTGAATGCAGCACTAACTCAATTTGAGATACATTATTATTATTATTATTATTAGCACCGCGTCTTACTACCCGTTCGGGTTATACGCACGTACGCTAATGTGTAATGATAGGGTGATTGTGAGATGAAAATGGAGGATCTACAGTTTAACGTGGGATCCGAACCACAGTGGAGGCCTGGCATTCCACACATTCACAAGTTGTGATTAAAACACGTCTTGTCAGAAGTGAAGGAAGGGTTTGGACATCAGATAAATCTGTGCCGGGACCGAGGATTGAACCCCGGACCCCCAGCACAGAAGTCTGACACCTTACCCCTAGACCACCAGGTCACCCAATTTGATATAAAGTGGCTTGTGATTGGCTTAGAGCTCGTCACGTGATTACGTCTCCGCTCCTGTTCTAAAGGGTAGGGAAATGGTCCACCCACCAGCCACACCCATGGATTTAAGACCTCTCTAAGAACCCTCTTGTTCCCTCACCTCGTGTTGGAGAGCGGCTTGTCCATGCAGATCTCGACCCTGTTGGGCGTCCTCTGCCGCCCCTTAGTGTCAAGACCACACTGGTTGGGCGTCCTTGCCGTCTCGGAGTCCCCCCACAGGTCCTCCGTCAACGACACGCAGTACTTGGTGGTGAGGGGGTCTGGGGCGGCCACCCAGCCGACCGTCACAGAGTCGCACCGCGCCAGCCCGGGGTACTCGTGCAGCCTGGTCTCGGCGGGGAGAGACGGGAGGGGGAACTGCTCCTGTTCGCGTGTGGTCGCCAGCACCTGACAAACATACATCAGCCGATCATCACCGAGTGATACCGAGCTCAGCCGACCATCACCGAGTGATACAGAGCTCAGCCGACCATCACCGAGTGATACCGAGCTCAGCCGACCATCACCGAGTGATATCGAGCTCAGCCGACCATCACCGAGTGATATCGAGCTCAGCCGACCATCACCGAGTGATACCGAGCTCAGCCGACCATTACCGAGTGATACCGAGCTCAGCTGAGCATCACCGAGCTGAGCCGAGTCTAGGAGTATAAATCTGGGTTTAGACACTCAAACATTTTGTTCAAACGAGTTCGCGCGAATCAGTTTGTACAAATTGATTGACACAATTCTACCCGTTTATACGTTCAATTAGATGTGTGCAAATTTTTACTGGCTTTAGTAGTTTCCAGTTTCTTCTCGTACAAGGTTGATTCTCAGGAATGGCGAATTTTTACTAGGTTCCAAGTTCGCCCGAGACAAATAGTTGAAAAAGAGTTACTTTATCAGTTATTGGTTTGTGTTGTATAAAGAAAAAGCTAAAACATGTAATATAAGTCGAAGGTGGATCAAATATTAGCTGCTAAAAAGAGAAGATTTTTCACATATTAACTTAATTAGTGAATTTCGGGATGATTCAAATGATATTTAGAACTATTTGCGTGTGGACGAAGAAACTTGTTAACATATTTCCCGTCTCAGCTCTTGTGTCTTATCTATATTGTTTGCGCATGCGTCTGATTTGTGCAAACTAGCAAAACCCGTTCACACGACCAGTATTCGCCTCATCCTCGAATAGAAAATCAAACACGGACAGATTTAGCTTTTAATCCATCTCTTCGACTTCGGGGGTAAGTGGTTGATGTCACGACGACGGAGACGTCGTGGTCAGACACGCGTGGGTAGGAAAAAGGTCGGTGAGTGTGTTCCGGCAACGTTAGTCGTGGTGGAACAGAAGGATGTTCCGGCAACGTTAGTCGTAGTGGAACGGAAGGGAGGAAGTTCCGGCAACGTGAGTCGCGGTGGAACATGAGGAAGTCCCAGCAACGTGAGTCGCGGTGGGAAGTAGGGTGATGGTGGAGATAGAGAGAGGGTTAAACAAATTGCTCTTTCGTAACATAAGACAATTTAATAAGCTCTTTCGTATAGGTGGCGCACCAGGGTGGGTCACCACTGATTGGCCGAGGCTGACTGGCCTCCTGACCGAGGAATCACCGTATTAAATACCCTCCACTGCTGTCTGGCCTTGTCCAATGGGAGAAACAGGGGCTTCCCATTGGTGCGTGCAAACTTGAGAGACGGTGCCCATCACGCGAGCCAATAGAGACAAGAGTTTTCTTTGGCGCTGAGTACAGAGGTGAACTCGTCACAAACGGCTTGGAGAACATGGACTGTGGAGCGGTCCAGGCATTAAGAGAGGGTGGGTGGCGCGGTCTGTGCAAGTGCGGAGGAAAGAGACAAGGGGCCGACTGAACAGTGAGGCACAACAAGCTCAAACAGTAATTTTTGGTCTGTGCTAACTACAAACTATCGTTTTAACGAGAGAAGAGTTTGTACAAACCACTAGTTTGTGCAAAAATAATTGAGCGTTTAAACACCAGCATAACCGATAGCAGCCGACACAGTGGGATGTAGAAGATCAAGTTAGACCGAGTTAAGAAGGGATCTTGTTTGAACCATCTCCCACGGGACCGGTGGTCGACCCTCTCACCTCTATCGCCTGTATCCTGCGCAGCTCTTCCTGGTTGACAGCCGTCACTCTCAGGACGTAGCGTTCACCTTTAGCCGAGTTGTTCACGTTGAACCGCTCGTAGCCCTCCACTCGACGCTTGGTCACCACCGCGACGCCCCGCAGCGTCAACTCGACGTTGACTGCACCGCCGCCGCAAGGCATCACGTACAGCTGCAGCCCGCTTGCCGCGTGACGCCCTACCTACCAGGTGAACATAAGGGAGCGTCGCGTCACGTCATAAGATGATGATACATGCTTTCTTATACTGTATAGAGAAAGTATTGTACAAAGTGAACCACTTTCTCTCTATTTTATCCAAATTAAATTTATAACGAATAAATATGTGAAAAGAAATAGTATACATTGCTATAGAAACACAATGGGAGAAAAATAGAACATCACATTTCACCAAAGAGCATACATGAAATAATATACACGGTTACATAAACATTTAATTTGTTCTGTTCAATTTCAACTCCCCATTTTCCAAGCTGTATTAAAAAATATATTTTTTTTCTCTAACTCTGAAAATATTGATTTTGTATATTCCTCTTTCAAATAAAAGTTGATAGGGCTACTGTTTGGTGGGGTTCTCAAAGGTTAAAATTTGATGTTGCAGGTGTTCTACCTGTCAGGCATTTATTTTACTTTCTCGCTATCTTACTGGTAGAGAAAGTATTGTGATCGTCAAAAAAATCGAACATGAGATTTTGATGGATCTCGACGTTTCATGATCCCCCGAATCTTAAAAAGTAGTTTTTGAATTTCTGTCTGTCTATCTGTAGCTCCAACTAGAGCTTAAACTATTTTACCGATCGGACTAAAACTTGGTATCTAGGGTTTTCATAGGGTTGTCCCGAGGGGTTTTTGAAATTGGATATCTAACTCTAAAATTAAGGGTAGTTTGCTGAAGGGCAAAAAGAGAAAAAGTCGGTTTTTCTCAAAATCGGCTCCAACGATTTTGATTAAATTTCATTTCTAAATATTCCAAACAAAATGGCAAAATTGTAGTACTATTAAAATTAAAAAACTTTTATATGAAATATATATTTTATAAAAGCAACAGTTTCTGAGATATTTGCAAATATATTAATACAATTTTGTGAGCTTTAGTTGTAAACATATACTACTTAAGTTTTAACACAATAATTCTCCAATGCCATAGAGTAATTAAATATAAGTAAGTCTCTCAAAAAGTTGATGTTATTTTTCCTTTAACCCCTTAGGAGAAATGTTTGTACAACAATTATCTATCTCCATTTAGACTCAATAGTCAATATTTACATTTTTTATTGGTCAACATTTATAAATGAGGAATTTAATAGCAATGCGATGACATGAAAATGTGCAACACCTAATAAAATGTCGAAAATTTTAACCCGAAGTTGAAATTTTAATACGAAGTGTTGACCCTTTTGGACCCAATATCGATCTTTTTTATTGGTCCGAACATACAAATAAGGACATTAATTCTTTAAAAATAAAATTAATAAATTCAAAACCGGGACTAAAAAATTGTTTTACATAAGTATAGTGCAAATTATGCTTGGGTTTGTTAGTGTATATTATTTCGTTTTACATATATTACGAGTTTTAAGTAAATATCTCCATTTTTAAACAACAGAGTGAGAAAGTCCGTGCGGAGTTACGTACCATTTATTTTTTAATTCTAGATCTTCAAATTAAGGGTAGGTAGTTTACTGATGACTAATTTGTTTAAATTCTATATTTTTCGAAAATGATTAATGATTTTGTTTAAAATGGATATCTAGAGAGTGTTAAACATAACTAATATTAATATATTCAAGTTTTTTTTGGGGGGGGGAGAGGGTGAGGGGGGGGGAGAATTTGTAGAGTATTTTACCACTCAATATTTTTTTAAATATGGACATTTTCTTAAGTGTTTGTTCAAATTGAGTATCTACACACCATAATTTGACGTATTAATAAATTAAAATTGGTTTAGTAACTTTGGTAATTAAAAGGTACTGCTATTCTTATCGTAATCAGTCTATAGGAAGAGTTTTTCGTAGTACCTATACATTGGTTTCCTAAAAGAAAATATAAATATTGAGGTTAGTTATTATTATTATTAGCACCGCGTCTTACTACCCGTTCGGGTTATACGCACTTACGCTAATGTGCAATGGTAGGGTGATTATGAGATGAAATGGAGGACCTACAGTTTAACGTGGAATCCGAACCACGGTGGAGGCCTGGCATTCCTCACATTCACAAGTTGTGATTGAGGTTAGTTCACTAATTGATTTTTGAAAATTTATAGTTAAAAAAAAAGTCTATAGTAATGTTGTCTGTATATTGATTCATATGATTTTCAAAATAATGTATGTTTTTTAAGGAAAATCTACTAACGGGTATATTACTGTTAGCAAATTTTTGAAAATTTTGCTCCACACTATTATACACTACCTAATAAAGTGTACCATTTATTTTTCATCGGGGTATTTATAGGCGCATCTTTCTGAACACCTTTACATGACTTACAAACTAGCTCAACCAAAGCATAGGACTACACACCTTGAACTTGAAGATGGCCCTCCCATTCAACTTGCGGAAGTTGACAGAGGTGACCTTGCCGTCCTTGAGGCTCGTCGGTTTGTTCCTGTGCTCGTACTTGAGGGTGGTGTTACCATACGAGAAGCTGAGGTTGGTGCGCCTGTTGACGGCGAACAGGTTGAAGTGGTACACCTTGCCGTGCTCCAAGTTGTACAGCGTGTGATGGGTCTTGCCACGCACGCACTCCACCTAGGCAGGGCGGGAAACGATAGCCTTACTACTTCTAGACTGCGCCTGCTTAGCCAATTACCCTGAGATATAGATGTGGGGAGCAAACTACATAATTACTATAGACTTATTACTCCTAGACTGCGTACACCTAGCCTTTCTACCAGAAGAAGCGGAGAAAAAAATAATTATTTCATTGGTCTTATTAATCCTAGACTGCTCATGCTCTGCCAATTACCCTGAGGAATAGATGTAGGGAGCAAACTACATGATTACTATATACTTATTAATCCTAGACTGCGTAGACTAGCCTCTCCCCCAGTAGTGGAGAAAAAAGTTATAAATATTATAGTCTTATTACTCTTAGACTTAATACATTCACCCACGACAAATGTGTAGGTTACAAAGAACATATATATAATATATACTTATTGTTCTTAGACTGCGCCTGCTTATCCAATTACGTCAGATGTGGGGAACAAAATGTATAGTGATTATGTACTTACTTCTAGATTGCGCATGCTTAGCCAACTACCCTAGGAAAGAGGTGTGGGGAGTAAGATATAATGATTATAGACTTATTACTCCTAGACTGCATACACTAAGCCTTTCTACCAGAAGAAGCGGAGAAAAAAATATGTCATTGGTCTTATTAATCCTAGACTGCGAATGCTTAGCCAATTTAACCGAGACAGATGTGTAGGCTACAAGATACACATTTATTATATATACTTATTACTCTTAGACTGCTCATGGCTTGTCAATACACCTGGTGTGAGGAGTAAAATAAATATTGATTATATAGTTTTTACTCCTAGACTGCGTATACCCCACAAATACAGCTGGGAAGAGGGGTGGGGAACAACGCGACTTGATGTATGAATACGTGAAACTTGACATAGTAACTATTCTAGCTGCCAGATATGATGTTTCCTATGAACGTTGGACAGTACTCACCACAATGTCCTCGTGAATCTCACCACTACCACGACCCAGCCTGCTGGCCTTATTGGCCAGCTCGTTCTTGTGCGCCTCGGCCTGTTCCCGCGGGAAGTTGAACCCCGACATGAGCGAGACCTCTGGCGGCGCCACTCCGTACTTCTCTCCTTGCGCCTCGCACAGGGTCGAGTAGTACCGCCTGGTGTTGACCACAAGGCAGTAGTGCATCACGTGCGGGTCCACCGAACTGTCGACAGGTATAGACGTCGTGTTATGCCCCGACAGTGGCGTAGCTTGGATCGAATATTGGAGGTTCGACCCGCTTTGGCGACCACATAGTCTAACGCACTACTCTACTGCCGATGATGAGGAGATCAAGGTTCAAATCTCGGTTGGGTGTACTGAGGGTGGTTTCCCCCGAATTGATTTTCCACTCTTCCAATATGCAATTGCTGGTACACTTCCTCTAAATATAACTTTACTTATCTCTAAAACTATTAGCGTAATTAGTACGTCAGAGTATAAACCAAATGGATAGTAAGACGCAGTGCTAAAAAAATATAGGCCTATATATTGGTGAAAAGGGAAGTATGCCTCAGAAAGAATATATCTATTTATTTAACTAATTAATGAAATAATATACAATGTTACAGAAACATCGCTGACCACCATATAGCCTAATAGTTTACCGCATGCCGTCAGCAGATGATGTTTATTTTTATTGTTCCGACGCTAATAACAAGGCGCCAGTTTTAACCTCAATTTGTAATTATGTAATAGATACACAAACTCACCCCATTTTTTATGACATTGTTGGGAACTTTTAAAAACTATTTTTATTTTGCCATCCAAACTATTTTAAAACATTAAAATGTAAAAAATGTCTAAGGATAACATTACAGAACAGAAGCCATTTTAATACCGCCGCTACGGTTCATCCAGACCAATACAATTCAATGTGTGGGAAACTACCAATATATCGAAATAAATTGATCGATATATCGTAGATTTCGATATACATCATGCGATATATTAAATGATAAATATATTGATAGGTTAATGGAAATTTTCATCCCTAATTATTATAGAAACATTAATGTGTGGAGAAATTAGTTTGAGCTAATCTCATCTTCATCATCAACTGTTTCCAGCCTGTGGTCGTGTCAGTTTAGTAAAATGCCTCCATCTTCTTCTATCCTTCCGCCACTATTTCTTCTTAAATCGCTTCCAATCTTCTCCTCTCGCTTACACACTTTCTGTTACCTGCTCCTCCCACCTCTTTCTTGGCCTTCAATACAATCTTTTTCCTATGTACTTCATTTCTATCTTTTTCTTTGGCATCCTCTCCTTCTCCATCTTCATTACATACCCATACCATCTCACCCTTGCTTCCTCTACTATTTAATGTACTCCCTGTACCCCAACTCTTCCCCGGATAACTTCATTCCTAATCCTGTTTCTCCTCGTGACGGCTAACATGCTCCTCACATGGCCTCTACTTTCCTAATCCCTCTTACATTCAACCTCCATGTTTCTGCTGAGATAACTTGGTTGACACTAACCGTTAACTCGGCATGGTGTTTCGAATATATTTCGGAAAACGTGATTCGACCGAACGAAGGAAATACGTGGACAAATAAAATACTGAGCTAGTATAAATTTGGGTAGGAGGTGGGAGGGTGTTGAACCAGTTACAGCCTACCTCCCACTTTTCATAATATATATATATATATATATGGGACTGTAGGCGGAGTGTCATCCACTGACACATCCAACCCTTCACTTGACGCGAGGCGGTCTGCTGCGCGCGCCTAGCTCCGTAGGCAACCAATACGACACCCGTGTTTTACGCACGGCAGAAACTGCCAGGGGAGTGGACTCGTGGTCTGTGCTGATATCTAGCGGGAGGACTGTTAACTCGGTGGCCGTAGGGCTCTCTTTGCTCTTTCGACTTATGCATCGTAGGATTTAAAAGAGTGGGGTGAATTTATTGATCGCTTTATTCATCAAGGTTGTTGATATTATGGGGGGAAGGGGGGGCGTAAAATTTAACCAAAAACTATTTGTAACATTAAAGTTAAAGTAATTGTGATCAAATTATAATATCCTCTTTTAAATAAAAGTGGCCTTGCTAACATGGATTATGTAATGGTTGATATATTGGTTTGAATCCCGATCGGATGCAAAGGCTATAATTCAGGTAGTAAAACCAAAACAGGAACTCTAAAAACAAATTGTTTACGGCGATGGGCCCTTTTCATTTTGCTTGGAAATGCAGATCTATGGGAACAAACGGTTATCTTCAAGAATTTTTATTGTTTTACAATTTTCTTTTCGGAAACGGTTTGTTCAAGAATAGAAGCATGTTGATTAAGTTATACTTTTTATATACACACCTCCTCTATAATTTTAATAGTGGTCAAATATCGATAAAATTGACATTTTTCAATAGAAAACTGCCGGCTGCATAACAAAAAATATGAAAATGTAACAATTAACAAACATCGATACATTATCTTAGAAGGGGTGTTGAAATTATTAACATAAACATTTCACTCTTTCTCGAGAAAACTGGTATTTCCAAAAGTATGATTTTTCCATTAGACCAGTCCGGTAGCTGGCGCCATCTATGGTTTCCGTGATCCATCTGTTCTTGTTGGCTCGGAAGGATACTTTGGTCGGTTGTGAAGCCACGCCACGCCTTTCACCCTCCCGCCCACCATCACACAAAATAAGTTTTAGACTTTCGCTCGAAAGTACCAAGGGCCTTAATAACAGGAATTTGAATCGATATCGATAAATAAATAGATATATACATATTTATGTATATATACAAGGTTCATAATTTTTCTTATTGCTTCTCAAGAGCTATGATTGCATTCTATGTCCTTCTTTCTTTAACATAATTTTATTTTAAAACTCTTGCCCTTTCCTTTCGATTTTTTTTGGTCATGTATTTAAATTAATTGGAACCTAAGTAAGGACCGAAAAGAACATTAACTTTTATTTTTCTCTGACCGAAACCAGTATTGAAACCTTTAATTAGTGTTGGATTGTAGAGCTGGAATAAGAACCGGAACCGATACATATTTTTATTTTTCATATCTTGGTAAAAGAAACGCTTTTTATTAATCTTATATGTATTTTTAGGATGTATAGTTTATAATTTTAATTTACTATTTAAATCCACCACACATTTCATTTATATTTATTTAAGGTGTACTTTCAACATACATAATTGCTAAATTTTGATTTTTTTTCAAATGGCTATATTAGATCAAGGGTTTCCAACCGGTGGTCCGCGATGCTTTTTTTTTTTTGCGGCCCGCGAAGTTTTTTGGAAAAGTAATCTACTGTAATAAAATTTATATATTTAGCCGATAAATGGAAAGTTTTGACTTGTGTGGGGGGGAAAAAATCCATGAAAGTTCCAATTTATGTTCATACAATAATAAACTTAATTGTGCTTTATATTAATAATAATGTGTGGTTAACCTCGGTTGTCTTGGAGTATCTAATGTTTGTCTCAGGACTCAATGTTCGGGGGGTGGGGGGGAGGGTTCAAACCCAGCTGGGGTTGACAGATTTTTATTTAGTGATAGCAATCCGTAGCACAACTTCCTTCGGGGGTAAGTAAAACTGTTGGTCCTGGGCGCAATCGAATTGCGGAATAAGGTATAGGCCTACCTGTCAGCCGGTTCACACGAATTGTGGAACAGCCTATAATCCCATTCAACTCCTAACCCTTAACCTAACCTAATTTAACCTAACCTATCCTAGCCTAGCCTAACCTCCATGTTCAATTTTGAACAAAGTCATCATGAATTTAATTCTTACTCTGCATTTTGTGTAAGGGTATTACCGAACTTGGATGAATGGTTCCGCAATTCATGAGCATCCTTATTAGTTGCCCCGCAATTCGTGTGCACCGGTCAGTCCCATGTCGATTGTGGACATGTAAAAGATCCCTGGAAGTTATATGTAAATACCTTTCCATGCAAAATTGGTAGGCCCTTTCACTCTCGCTCATAGAAATTCTCGTGTGCTGATTTAATCAGTCGGTTCAGAAAGTGCATGTTAATTACTTCAAATGAATGAAAAACCAAACTTGTATATCCGCTTTAGTTCTATTTCCCTTACCCCCCTCCCCCCCAACCAATTATTTTATGCGACCACGCTAATAGATTCATAGACACAATTGTGGTCCTCTGGAACTTTTAAGTTGTAAACCTCTGGCCTAGATGTAGTCTAAACAATAAAATTGTTTATATACATATATTTATATATATTTTTTCAGTTTATTTTTATTTATTTATTTATCCTTACCACAACGTGCTTCCGATTCCCTTCTTTGAAACATTTCAAAAATAAGTAATCTGGAACTATTTTAGGAACTTTACGCCACTATTTACGAATTTCCCCCAACATTTTAGGAGAATATATGAGGGTATAATCGTGTCTTAGTTTACCAATGAGGACAAAGCTTTGCTTTGATCACAGTCGACTAAGAAAGGAGTTTCCTTAGATGTTTATTTTTTTCCCCCCAAAAAAAACAAATGATTACAAATCACCTAACCATGAAAGAAGTTTAGCTATTGTATTGATGCTAGAAATATTTTCTCAGCCTTTGATACCAGTTTATCACTCCGATATTATAAACACGTCTTCGAAAAGGACAAAGCTATTCAATGTGGTATCTTTCGATCGCCATTATTTGGATCTTAGCTCGAAGAATATTGTTTCTAGAATCGGGGAATGGACGGATTTATGAAAGTGTCGTTTAAAACGGTTTGATATTTTCACAAGAGGTGAATTTCTGTGGAGTTTATATATATATATTTTTTTTAAACACACATATATATATTTTAAAAACATATATATATATTTAAAACGTTTCGAAATGACTATAACACATTGGGGGACGTGGGGACCTGGTCGTGCATCTCGTTTGGTCTGGTTTGTCGGTAGCTGGGAGTCCAAGGAGCCTAATCCCGGTTCGGTGTACCAAGATTTTTTTTATAAACTGTGTCCCACTCTTTATGTATGTAAATGAAGGTACATTTCTTCTAAATTATTACTCATCCATACACCTTTAGTGTAGTTAAACGAGGATACCCAGTCGTGTAATCAGACACAAAGCAAAAAAAAATTAGATTAGATAAAACAATGTGAAATAGTCGCACGATACCAATTTTGAACAAAATCGTTAAATAAATTTTACAAATATCAGTTAACAGTAAACTAATATTTTTTTTTTAGAAAAACAAAAATATAATTATTTATAATATAAAAAACTTAAAACAAATACCCAATTTAAACCAAATCCTTTGAGGCATTTTTAAAAATTTCAAATAAAAAAACCGTTATCTTTATGGACGTATCTCACAACTACAGTATAAAACGTTACTTGATATAGCTTCACGTTTTCATACGTCAAGTCATGTGATCTGCAGCTGCATTTAACCATAGTATGTTAAAATTGTATCAATGCTGGCCGCAAAAAAAGTTTGTATTTTAAAAGGCCCTTTCTATGAAAATTTCGTAATAAACTGTTTATCTAAGATGCTTAGTTTTAAGTATGGGCGTTGGGAGAGTTTTTTTTTCTTCAAGATCGTAAGTTTATGACATGATGTTAAGAATTGCTATTAAATCCTAACAAATAAGAACATTGTTATTTTATACAGTAGTAGTTGAACTTTATTAGTGAGAGGGAAAGATGGGGGGGGGGGG
>CABFWO010000632.1:146589-160221 GCA_902155825.1 Timema genevievae | reverse complement strand
AATTTTTTATATTTTTCACCCCAAGGGGTAAGGACCTGTCTCTTTAACACTACTTTTGTCTTAAAATATTTTTTTATTCATGGGGGGGGGGGGGAAAAGTAATTTATATTTTGTCTGTTTTACTTTATTTTTCAAACGTGAGTGGTTTTTAAAAATTTCAGTTATGAGATATAGAATATACCTCAGGTTGTTTGATATCCCTAAGATACTTGTACTAGTGTGCACACGGTATAAGGCGTCAGTATGTCTGGTATGATTTTCCAGTGACGTGGAAGGTAGGTGTTCTAATCCCAACTGGGCGTGCTGATTGGTTTTTCTACTAAATGGTTTCCCACTCTCCTTCCACGCAAATGTGAGTATTATTATTATCAGCACCGCGTCTTACTACCCGTTCGGGTTATACGCACTTACGCTAATGTGTAATGGTATGGTGATTGTGAGATGAAATGGAGGACCTACAGTTTAACGTGGGATCCGAACCACGGTGGAGGCCTGGCATTCCTCACATTCACAAGTTGTGATTAATACACATCTTGTCAGAGGTGAAGGAAGGGTTTGGCAATCAGATGAATCTGTGCCGGGACCAAGGATTGAACCCCGGACCCCTAGCACAGAAGTCTGACACCTTACCCCTAGACCACCAGGTCACCCAAAATGCGAGTAGATTACCTATAAATGCTTCCCTACCCCGTTAGAGTAACTATCAAATATGAGTTTAACCTGAACAGGTAGTAAGACGTGGTTTTTATCTTAAAATAAAGAAATTTACTAAAAACTCGTAAGATTTATGAAACTAAATAACATAAATTGTTGCAGAAACACTCCAGCAAAGTGCTCAAATAAAATAATATACATTGTTACAGAAACATCAAGGAAAAAGAGGAGCATCTCTGTCCACCAAAGAGCAAAACAATCTATTTCTCTTTTTAAAGAGCTGCATAAAATAATTTAATAGATTTGATTATAGCTCAGAAACTGTTGTTTTTATAAAATATATATATATTCCAAATTAAAGATTTTGATTTTTAATAGTAGGCCTACTACAAATTTACAATGATAAGTATTTTGTATCTCAAATAGTTGAGGAGAAATGACCAAAATTGAAAATTTCTGCTAATGTAAAGTACCATTAAAGTCATGTTTATGTGAAAATGAAAATTTACATTTTGTTTATAATGTTAAACAGTATCTAGATACAAGATTTAATCAAAATATTTAGACCAAGCTTCGAGAAAATAGATTTTTTTTTGCCCTTCAGTAAACTGCCCTTAATTTTAAGGTTAGATATGTAATTCCAAAAACCCCTCGGGGGAACCTTATGAAAACTCTAGATACCAAGTTTTAGCCCAATCGGTAAAATGGTTTCGGCTATAGTCCGAGGTACAGACGGCATCGCGAAAACCACTTTTTTGTTGTTTCATGGTGTCATGAAATTTTTGACAGTTATCTAAATCTAGAGCTGTATTTTCTTTTTACAATCACAATACATCTTTCTCCGAGGGGTCGAGAGAGAGGGAAAGTAAAAAAAAGAAAAAGGTAACTGCATCATGATGGCTTCCATTTTTTTAAAAAAAACGAGGAAAACCTTTACGTTACGCTACGTTACGTGAACGTTAAGTTACTCTTGGTCCAGGCGTTAAGGGTGCCCCACAAGGTGCTGGTAAAAACCAGGAATTTACCAGCGTTTTGGGGGACAGACAGTCTTTAACATCATGGCGTCACAGGAGGAGTTGCAGTTTTACTTTGTGCACGAACTCTTCAGGCTCAATTGAGGTGCGTCAGTAGGAATCGCAAGTATTTTTACAGTTTTTATAGAATTGAAATTTTTTGGCCCTAAATAAATCAAATATTTCTCCATTAGCAAACATAGAGTTTAGTTTTCTGCACATACTAATATCAACAAATCTTGAATATCTGTCAAGGGTGTCCTGGAATTTTGTCAACACTTTTTCTCTTTATTTAAAAAGTTTTGACAAAATTCCAGGACACCCTTGACAGATACTCTGTTTGCTACTGGAGAAATATTTTATTTATTTTGGCAAAAAAAAAATGTAATGCTATAAAAACTGTAACATTACTCGCGATTCCTTCGGACGCACCTTAAGTGATTCTGTGATAAAGCGAAAAAAAAAATGGGTACGGAAGTGGATAGATAGGAGGGTATCTCGGGAGGGGGGGGGTGGCTTCCGATAATCTGTTGAAGGAACTAGCATTTGAAGACCCACAGGCTTACCGTAAAAAGTTGTACGGTTGTCGTGTCAAAAAGTTCGAAGAGACTTTGAAGAAGTTAGACCCACTTATAAAGAAGCAGGATACGTCGATAAAAATGTTTCACACCTCATGAATTTCAAAACAAAACAAGAACGCGCGTGCGCAACGACTCACTCTGAAATAAATAATATCCTATGCCTGCCTGTCTTTACCGCGCATGCGCAGAGAGCCGAGCTATTCACCACTCTCTAACTGACGCTGACACACGACGCTCTTTTTTTTCTTTCAACAAAACGCTAGTAAAATCAGCCTGCATCTCGTTTTGTTGACAGCGAACAAGTTGAGCATGTCTCTATTTATCAGCTTCGGGAGAATTATTCGCTATTTACAACAAAATCAATTGATAGAGAATAAAAGACGCTATTGGTTTTACAGAGTTTGCAAGCGGAAACAAGGGCGAATAAAAACCAATCTTGTCAAAAGATAATAAAAACCAGCACCGTGTGAGGCATTCCGTACCTCTGTAGGCACACACACACGCTACCGCTGTGCCAGGGTGTCGGCCGGTTTCGTTTGAAAAGGTAGTAGTGAAGGTGCCGCATGCCGGGTTTCATTAAAAGATGTTCAACGTTCGCTACTGGCTGTGGACCAAGGATGCTGTGACATCTTTAAACCCAGACACAAAGGGTTTTCACACCTCCCCCCCTCTCTCTCTCTCTCTCGCGTAACACTTCTAACAGGTCCAGGGTTCATGGCAGGGTCAAGCACGTGACAGCAGAAATGTTTTTTTAAGGGCATTAGGTCTAAAAAAAAGCAAGATTATTAGAAGAATCGCCATATTCAATCTTATTACAAAGTTTTTTCCGCTTTCCTCCCACCAAGTGATCAACGTCTTACTACCCATCCGGGTGAAATTTATATTATTATTACACTCAAGGGGTAAGGATTATTAAGGTAGAAATTAAAATACGGGTCTTTCTTTACATTTTCTCCGCTCGGTAAATATAAAAAAAGCTTTTGGTATTTCCATCCCGGGATTATAAATGTGGTCTCCCGGAGACAGTACCAAACTGGAACAAACAATATTATCCACGTTCCAACCAATATTTCTAGAAGTGTCCTCAGAATGACTAATTTGGGGAAGAAAAAATAAATTGGTAGCATCAGCACTCAAGCGAAATACACCGACCGAGAGACCGCCGCTTGTTGGTGAAGATAGTGCCAACATTTGCAGATAGAGGGTGTCATGTGGTCAGTACAACGCACTCCCCCGGGTCGTTAATCTCAGTTTTCTAGACCGGGGCCGCTACTTCTTTATCCAAGTGGCTCCTAATTTGTCCCCACTAGGCTGAGTTGACTCCGTTCCAGACCCACTGCGTTACAGAACAATCTAAATGTGCCGGGGATTGAACCCGGTCCCTCTGGATCTGTAGCCAGGAACTCTGACCGCTAAACCACAGAGGTGGCCTTGGCAAAGAAAGGCTGTTGATAAATAATTTAATTATCATATTAGGTTATTAGAATATTCATCCCCACTTTTTAATACTTTTGTGGACTACACGCGTACATTATTGACGCTAGTTGGATAAGGATGAGGTAAGTATAATTTTATAGGAAATGTACTCGCAATTGTGTGCGAGTAGAGTGGGAAACTATTTAGGAGAGACATTAAAATTAAATTATAGCACTACGTCTGACTATCCGTTCGGGTTAAACGCTTAAGTAATAATTACGCTAATGGTTTAAGAATTGGGAAGGTTGGATTCAGGGGAAGTTAACCCATATTTGTGTGGAGGGAGAATGGAAAACTACTTAGGGGAAAAAAACCTCAGTTTACCCGAACCTAGATCTCTCCGTCCTCGGCAGTCTAGCTCAACACGAAACTAGCGCGTTAGCTAACTATGCCACCGAGGCGGGTAATTTAGGAGAAAACCACCCTCAGTCTACACAGCTGGTATTCGAACCCCGATATACCTGTATCAATTAAGTTTAACAGTATAGCTATACGTCAGAACGTCCGAAAACCGATGTTGTTTTGTTAATGTAAAAGCCACATACACATAATTGTATCGTTGTATAAATTCTCTTCTTTTCTGGATTCAAAGTAAGAAATTACCCCCTTTTCTCCAGTGTTTGGCAAAGTACCACAAGAAAAAACAGGGCTTTACTTTGATGTTCAGGGTTATTCGATGGCTTTAAAGAAATATCTTAATTTCAAACGGGCTTGGAGTTGATCAAAGCACCTGACAAAACTAAGTATTCAAGTTTTTAAAACTACAAGCTATAAATATTTACAAAAAACAACAACCGGTATACCCTATACCCTTAACACTTCTTTGGAGGGGAGTTAAATTTAGTTTAGTAGGTTGTTGAAGGGAAGACTAAAGGTGTCGTCCAGACTAACGACGCCACTGTTTAGGCCTAAATCGTCTGTCAAGATGAATAGAGAGATATCTGCTTCGGTGGCCGCATGGTATAAGGAGCTCATCTCGCAGTAGATTGGACTGCCTATGACGGCGAGATCAAGGTTTGAATCTCAGTCTGGTGTACTGAGAGTGGCTTTTCCAAAATGGTTTTCCATTCTCCCTTCCCGCAAATGCGAGTACACTTCCTATAAATATAACCTCTCTAATCCCGAAAACTATTAGCATAATTAGTACATAAGCATATAACCCGAGCGGTTAGTAAGACGCGGTACTAAGGAAACATTTATTTTAATGAACAAATTATTTTGACCTTGGTTACATTAAGTTGGAAATGAAGGGTACTCGAGCAAAGTCGGTGTTTTTGCAGTTTTCAAAACAATTTTTTTTTGTCAAAATAAATTAAATATTGCTCCAGTAAAAACAAAGAGTTTAATTTTATTCCTATTCTGATATCAACATTTGTTGAATATCTCTCATGAACATAGCAACATTAGATGAGAAACTTTTTAAATGAAGATAAAAAGTTGCCATTAAATTCCAGGACACACTTGACAGATATTCAACAACTGTTGATATCACCTTGTGAAGAAAATTAAACTATATGTTTCTACTGAAGAAATATTTTATTTAGTCTACCGGAATTCCTTTTTTTATTATTAAAACGGCAAAAATACTGCTCTTAAATAGCCATTCCTACCATCCAGAAATAAGATTCATAAAACAGTTTCAAGTTCAAACGCCGTTCGCAACGGAATACTCGGTCTTAGTCTGACCCACAGAAGGACGAAGAAGGATCAGAATTCACTCAACCTGTGAGTCCTGCGGTATTTGCACGTTGAAAGGAAGGATTTGTCTACAACAGGGGCTCCCAAAGTGTGGACCATCGGCCACACGCAACAGTTTTTTTGCGATCTATAAATCTGTGCACATTTTAGTTACGTAAGTGTGGTAGGAGAAAGGAAGGTGAAATTTAGAATAAATGCACACGTATTTGTGTGTGGAAGAGTGGATAGCCACGTCCGTTGCACAGGTGACTCACCTCGGCTCCCAACGTACGGTTAGTCTCTTTCTGCGCTGTTTCTTCTGCAGCCTGAGTCTGGGTTTGTGGAGCATGCGCAGTGGAGGCGGCCCGCCGGGCTCCTGGCTGGCGTATAGGTGCACGTAACTCTCCGCCTCCAAGGGTGTCACCTGCAGCACGTACATACCCACCGCCGCCCTCTCCAGGCTGAAGGTGTGGAGCTCCCGACCGCGGTACTCGTACAGGGGCGGACCTGACGAACTGTTGACTGCCGTCAAGTCTGACACTGGGGAACAGAGGGTGAGATATACTCTCTACTAGGTCCGTTCATTGACCTACTCGGGTCCGACACTGAGGAACAACAGGGAGGTGAGATATACTCTCTACTAGGTCCGTCATTGACCTACTAGTGTTTGACAGTGAGGAACATCAGGGAGGTGAGATATACTCTCTACTAGGTCCGTCATTGACCTACTAGTGTCAGACACTGAGGAACAGAGGAGTGGAAAATATCGATTGGTTAACACCATCTTCTTCCACATTAGCTATATTAATAAAATGATGAGTTTCTTTGTCTGGCATAAGCGTTGCGCGATATCTACGACATGCGAAGGTCTGAAAATTTAAAAATTAGTAGCCCTTGTGCACGAACATGTACACCTTGAAGCTGGAATTTTAAAATGTAAGGTTACCTTCACGTACAGTACATTCACAAAACTAAGAACATTTTTTTGCCGGCAAACAGCGGGTACTTCAACTAGTAATGAATAATACAGTCATACGACTAATTGTTATAAAGACGACTTACGCTTGTCCGTATCGTTTTGGTGCCTGTACCTCACGGACCACACGACGCTGGACGTGCAAGGCGTCACGGTGATGGACGCGCAACTGTCCTTCTTCTCCTGCAGGAAGAAGAACCTGGGGACAACACAAAGATCACAAGATACAGATACTCGGGGATCTTTACGTAACAAATACTGATCGATTCAAGGAATTGAAGAAGTTAAAGTTGACATTTTCATCAAAAAAGGGGCAGCACAGTGACATTTCTGAACAGAACAATCTCACAAAATTTCCTCCCACGCCGAGTGGCTGTGACAATGCAAGGCTTGTCTATTAGTTACAGGGCTGGTCACGGGCTACGTGTTGGACGCGCCCATGTATATTTGTGCCCACTTAATACTATTTAAAAAAAATACCATTACTTATGAAAACATTTCAATTTTGTTTAATTTTTCCCCGGATTTACTAAGTATTTCATATGAACCACAATATTTTTTTTTCATAATGGTAATGGATTTTAGTCCAGCATGGTCGAAAAATGTGTCATCGGCAGAAAAGAGATACCAAATCAATGACTAAACTAACCTAACCTAAACTAACCTAACATAAACTAAACTAACCTAACCTAACCTAACCTAAACTAGCCTAACCTAAACTAGCCTAACCTAACCTAGCCTAACCTAAACTATCCTAAACTAACCTAAACTAACCTTACCTAAACTAAACTAATCTAAACTAACCTATACTAGCCCAACCTAACCTAACCTAACCTAACCTAAACTAACCTAAACTATCCTAACCTAACCTAACCTAAGCTAACCTAAGCTAACCTAACCTAGCCTAAACTAACCTAACCCAACATATTTTGAAAGGGTGCTACCAATACGGGTGCAAACAACACGATCCCAGGTCACGGCAGACCATACTTCCAATTTTGTGCTCCCCCAACAATACAGTAACTTATAAGTAGGTCTGGAATTATGTATGTCGTATATAGCCGTATAACATACGCTTATTTTATGATTAAATGGCAGGCTATCCCTCACTGACGAGAATGATTGTGTTCCACGGATCTTCAGATTGGACTTCAGAAGACGCCTGTGCGTGGTATTTTTTAACGTGGACAAAACGCCTGCATAAAAGGGCTGTAAAAGTACGGATGAACGCTCTCCCGACGATTCGTTCACGCGGTGCGAGTTGGCTCTGTGTAGTCCGTAGCTTTACGCCTTCCATATTGCTAGTAGAAATAGTGTTATCATAAATGATATTAACTTTAGTTGCGTTATCAAAACTACAGTAGGATTACTGTAGGGAAAACCTTTTATAGAATGCACGCATGTTTAATACTCAATTAGAAGTTTGGTTGAATCCTCAACAGTTTCACCATCAGCTGTAAAGCCCTGGTAGCATTGAAGAGAAGTACTAGGGAAATAAGGTGTGAGGTAATTTCTCTGTTTCTTTACTCGTTGAGCCAGAAGAGCTAGAATGCAAAAAAAAATTGTTTTTGGTCCAAGTTGAACAGAAAACCATAAATACTCATGTTCTCGTTGTTTAAGACGTCAGTCTCGAAATAGCTCTCAGTTAAAAAAAAGGAAAAACATAAATGAGGTTTTCAATCGATTGCTTAGAATTTTAAACTCAAATAATTTGAGATGAGATATTAAACTAAACTCTTTTTGAAAGCCTGCCATCTTGAAAGTGATAACCAGACCACAGAAACATATTTAAATAAGTCGCACTATCTCGGTTGTAAAAATTCGCTGACAAATCTCGTTAAAATTGGTCCACGCATTTAGCATTAATCACGGAACAGACTGATGAAATGACAAACGGTCGAGTTTAAACAGTATCTCGCTTCACTCGGTCAAGTTAATTTATTTTATCCCTCAAAAGTGACAGCTGAAGATCACATGATTTGAAGTATCCTATGTTAAGTTTCGTGATTATTTTATTTTTTAAATCGTGCATATTAAATTATATTTATTATTATATCAAATATAAAATTATTAAGATTATCAAAGAATTACCAACTGGGTCCATCCGTTTGGGATGTAAAGTACACATTTTAATTACTCCGACTTAGACCTTCCTATTACCATCAAATCAAACCATAAGAGCCTGACATTTAGTCTGCGTGACCATTTGTAATGATATGGAATTATATATCTTAATAATTAATTATTCGTATTTGTATTCAAAATTACAATATTATAAATGAGAGCGGGTAGTAAGATATATTTATGTTAAGTTGTTAAGTTTCAAGGTATGGCGACATATTTCTACGTCTCTGTTTGAAAAGCCAACGCAGTTTTTTAAACAGAAACGCACCTGGATGACCGCACCTTTTTTTTTCTAAGAAGCTTCGAGAAGGAAATGTCGCTAGATATACCTCTTCAGGATACGCATCTACTTCATTTTTCTTCCTGACGAGGACCCGTGTAGATGAAGCCGATGAAATCTTAATCCGTGTTCTAAATCTCACTTGTAGGGAATTATCGTGTATATGACGTAATAGTAGGGATTTTAAATTAAAATTTACAACGTGTGAAATATCTAGCTAAAAAACTGTTTATCTATTTAAAATAAAAAAACTATAAAAGACCATAACTTTTAATTTATAAAATAAGAAATCATCCCTTTTCAATTACTATAATATACGATAGCAAACTTGGACCCAATTCAATCATTATATCAAATATCACACTAATGGTGGCGAACAAACAATATATCAGGCTAGCTCTTTAAACGTTACACATTGACACGTGTTTCGGCATAGTGATTTTAAAATTTAAGTTTTTTAAATATACAAATATATATATTCTATTACGTGCCTGTTCATTCAACAATAAATCTAAAATAAAATAAAAACTTTTGTGCTTGTCTGTACAGTTCACCACCGACTGCTAACATATTTTNGCTAACATATTTTCTTCCTTTTTTTTTTTTTTACATATAAAAAGGATGCGTTTGTGCTAACATTAGATCACAATACAGACCTTTCTTAACCGTACAAAGCAATTCATTGTCAAGTTAATGATCTACTATCCACCACTTTACATCCCATTTATTTTCATATAGAAAAAAATAAGATAGACCACAAAAAAAAATCACCCATTAGGCGTCTTTATTTAGATATCTTTCTCATCATATCAAGACGAAATCTGTTGGCTCACGGGAAATCTGGAGAACTGCGTGGCTTAGCTAAGTATATACTGGTAGAAGGGGTAAAAACCACTATTATGAAGTGAATGTGATTATTTTTTATTTATAAAAAAACTTTTTTTTTCTCTCCCCACCTCAACCTCATCTTCCCTATATCTCAGTCCGCTCCCTGACACATGGCGACGCCATCTGTCGACAGAACATGTGACAACGGTTTTTTTTTCTTCTTAAAAATTCACCAAAGGATCCCTATCACGCCTGTTTTTCTAGATCATTTACATTCTAGAACATAAATCATTCGGCGGTATACGCCGGCCTTAAAAAGTAATTTATTACCAAGCGTTTAAGATTATTTCTTCCCCCCCACTCCCCTCTTACTCACCCCCTCTCTACTCCCACCGGTAATAAGTGGTTTTTAGAGGGGTGGACCAGATTTCTAGAGGACTCCTGTGTTTGATTCCGGGCCGTGTCGATAAAGAAGTTTAATATATTATTGATAAATATTTAAGCGTCAGCCCCGGCGTCGGTATTCACGTGATCTGACGCCTAAACGTCGTGTTTGGACTGGATTGCGTTGACTGGGAGGTCAAGGTTTGGATCCCTGTCTGGTGTACCGAGGGAGTTAGCCCTTCCTCTAAATGGTTTACCCTTCTTCCTCCATGAAATAGGAGTGCGTTTCCTGTAATATTATACCTTCCTTGTCCCGCTACCTTGATTAGTGTACGCGTGTGACCTGAGCAGGTAGTGAGACACTATGAAGGGGTGTTGATAATTAGGAGTAAGGCTTGTTTTATTTGTATCACCGCGTCTTGCTACCTGTTCAGGTTGTACACATATATGATAGTTACTCTAACGGGTTTAGGGATGAGGAAGGAAGCATTTTCGAGGTAATTTACCCGCATTTTGTGTTGAAGGAGCGTAGGAAATCATTTAGGAATAACTACCCTCAGTAGACCTGACCGGGATTCAAACGCCGATCTTCTTATCTTCAGCAGGCCAGTCAAACAAGAGAGTGACGCCTTAGACCATTCAGTCACTGAAGCGAGTACAGCGTCTAACTACTTTTGCTGACTATCCACATATAGTTAAAACAATTGGATAGGGATAGGAAGGTAGAATGTATATGGAAATGTACCTTAATTTGCTTGAGAGGGAGAGTAAGAAAGCATTTAGAAAAAAAAAGCACCTCCACTGCACCCGGCCGGGATTCAAGCCACGGTCTCCCCGCCACCCGAGAACTGCAGTCAAATTTTCATAGAAAGACCTTATCTGACATCTAGAAAAGTCACTTGATTTACTTTCACGTATTCATACGTCAAGTCATGTGACCTGCGGCTGTCACTTTTGATAGATATTATTAATAGCTATAAAATAACAATGTACAGTAGTAAAATATTATCAACGTTGATCGCCAAAAAGATAAGTTTGTATTTTTCTAAAAGGCCCTTCTTATGAAAATTGTGGGCTAGACGAGCCTTACGTCCAGTCCGCGTGATCACTAGCACGTGTCAGATTGAATAAAGGTTTGTTTTTTAAACAAGACCGGGGGGAAGGGGGGGTTAAATCTTGTTGGTTAATTGTGTCGGGTTAGCTGAGGGATAATTAAAGTCATTCTCTAAATAAATGGTGGGTCCTATAGAGCTCGTTTGACTCTAGACGGGGAGTTATTTATATCCTCGTCTGAAAGGACGAGTCTAGCAGCTCGCTCGGTATTCTTGGGGAGGGGCCAAATATTCGCACACTGCAAGTGTTTGTTAGGAACCGAGCGATATCTAATAGGAGCACCTGGAACTTTGAAAAATGAAATATCTCTTGATAAGAATATATTTATATTCGCGTGACTGGGCCAGGTTTTACCGTGTGTGTGTGTGTCCGTATTACGATAGTTAACAATAGCCGGCTGTCCTACACTGGCCAACAACTGTATAAGTCAACCATCTTGACGAAACGCTTCGGTGGCCACGTGGTCTAACGCGCTACTCTCACAGACTAGACTGTCCATGACGGGGAGATAGGGGTTCGAATCTCGGTCGGGTGTATTGAGCGTGGTTTTCCCTAAATGGTATCCCACTTTTCCTCCACGCAAATTCCAATACACTTCTTCTAAATATAACCTTTCAAATCCCTAAAACCATTAGTATAATTAGTACATAAGTGTATAAACCGAACGGGTACTAAGACGTGGTGCTAAAAAAACAAACTTTTTTCCTCGTAGGAATCAAAGGATTTGTACACCCCAATTATTTTCTTACGAGATTATATGTCTTACAGTTAGAAAAAAAAACGACGTTTCACGGGAGATGTTTTAGTTATTATGGTTAGAAACGCAGATCTAGCCTTCCTCAAACAGAATTTTATAAACGGATAACAACAGAATATTATAAGATAATTAAGGGTTTTTTGCAGGGGTTTTTTGCAGGGTTTTTTTGAAGCTTCTTTCAGAACTTGGAACATTAAAATAAATACATAAGTTTAAGGATATTTACCTTCAAGCCTATTCAATTGAGCTTTGAATTAAGGGTAGAACACCTAGAATCGTTACAGACGTTTAGAAAGACCACATTATTTATAAAATTGGTTGATTTTTTAAAAACATAGTTTTCAACAAAATGTAGGAGAAAACTATCGGCAGGTTTATGACCAGTTAAAATGGTTACATTTTGAGTTTAAATAAAAAAAATATTTAACGAATCTTTACGTGAAAATTTGTACTTCTAAGATTAAAGCAAAATACTAGAAATCTATATATAGCATTTCTCTATCAAATGAAGTTATGTTAAGATAGGGTTACAACAAAACCTTTTAAGATAATGTGAGATGGTTCTATGTAGCATCCTTAAAGTTAACATTTAATTTATTTATACAGAAATCATTCGACCTCTCTTAATTCACAAAATTTGATAAATACACATTTATGCGAGTCTTTTCATATAATTTCATGGCGATATTAAATATACCACAATATTTATTGAATTATTTATAATTTACGCGTAAAACTTTAGTAAATACTTTAGAATTGTTCTTACAACAAAAAAAATGTAAAACATGTTAATTTTATAAGTAAAGTTTGTTAATAAAGAAACTATTAATGGTTCCCCCTCTCATACACCCCCCCTTAAAAAAACCACTCACTCCTGCACCCTAGACTAGGGCTGTGGTTTCAGGGGCTAGTACTCCGAAATTTGTTTAAAGAAACACAGCCTCCTTTCAAAACATCATTAAAATGAGCCGACACCTAGTTGGACTTACGCCAGCAATACTCCGCTGTGTTGCGTGTGATCAGTCATCGAAACCACAGGCGAATATCAGATCGACCGTTCAGAAACCATGGCTTCATCTCGATTGGGGCTATAGCCTCGCTGGATCTCCTGGCGCAAGTATTTCTGTGTACAGTAGACCTCGCTCGCTCCGTCCATGTTGTTATCGTAACTACTGGCTTTACTTTTGGTTCAAACAAACTATATGTGCAGTTTGGGCTGTCAGTTTCCGAACAGCCTATATTATTATACTACTATAAAGCCACATGACTGACTCACTCACTCACTGACATTAATGTTTAACCACTTACAAATGAGCTAGAAACTTGAAATTTGGCAAACTTATAGCTTATATCCTGTAACCAACGGTAAAATTCAAAAAAGTTAAAAAAATTAATTTGTAACCCTCGAAAAAAATTCAAAATAGCGAAGCAACTTTAAAGTCGGCGCGGACCTTTCTTTGGAGGTTTCTTCTGGCTAAACGGTCCTATAAAAAAAACGGATTGCACCAGCAGCTACGGATTTGTCGAGATCCACAAGTTTGGTCCTATTAAAAATTCCAAGTAAAAATGCCTTAACACTTTAATACAAAACGGGGCTGAGCTAACGGGCACTATATACAATACAATACAATACAATACAATACAATACCGGTAACTTTAAGTTGCTACGTTCAAAACAACGCTGGAATTTTATTAGTTTACATCCACTTGCAAAGAAAACTCACTAGGGGCTTGGGGAGCAAAGCGAGTGTATATATATATATATATAT
>CABFWO010000632.1:92747-146581 GCA_902155825.1 Timema genevievae | reverse complement strand
TATATCAATAGCTCCCGGTCATATGTGGCTGGGTGGGGCCAACGTATATTTCTTGAGCGATACAAATCCGTAGCACAACTTCCTTCGGAGGGGAAGTAAAGCCACCGGTCCCATGTAAAAGAAACCTGGAAGGTATGTGAAAATACCTTTCCTGGGACAATTGGTAGGCTCTTTAGATCGCGCTCGTAGACATTCTCGTGCTAAATAATCATTCGGTCCAGAAAGTGAACTTTAAATACTTCTAATAAATAAATACTACCGTCACATGTTACAAGCCCTTCCACCATATTTTATTAAATTATGTAATGTTTAGATTTCTTAGTATTTTAAATTGAAATCATTTGAGGTTAACTTTTAAACGAAACAACTTTAGTGTGGCCGCCATCTTGAAACATGTACAGCACGTACACCCCAATTTATACAGGAATCTACAGCTACAAAAATATAATAGATCTACTTCCACGTATTCATACGTCAAGTCATGTGATCAGAAAATATATTATCGATACTTATAAAAAAATAATACTAATAAAATAGTTACCGTTTCTGTAGTGGATAGAGCTACTGGCTACAGATTCAGAGGTACCGGGTTCAATCCCCGGCGCTTCTATACTTTCCTGTGAAGTAGTGGATCTGGAACGGGGTCAACTTAAGACTGTGAGGACAAATGAGGAGATACTTCAATAAAGAAGTAGCTGCTCTGGTCTAGAAAACTGAGATTAACGGAAGGAGGGTTTGTTGTGCTGACCACATGACACCCTATATCCGCAAATGTTGGCACTATTTTTGTAAATATGTGGTGGCCGCTCGGCTGGTATAGCTAACCATGGAGTTTTTTAATAATTATAATAAAATGTTATTAATGTTAAAAAATATGTTTATATTTTCTAAAAGGTGCCACAAATGTATATTCGTAGGTAAAACCAAGGTAAACCAGAGGTTAGCATAAGTTAGGATGTATTAGGTAAAATCCCGTGTTTGTGAATAGAAACCCAGCACAAATACTTTTCAATATTTGGTGGATAGAATTCTAGCGGAATACTGTTGTGGATATTTTTTGGGTGACCTGGTGGTCTAGGGGTAGGGTGTCTGACTTCTGTGCTGACGTCTGGGGTTCAATTCTCGGTCCCGGCACATATTTATCTGATTGCCCAAACCCTTCCTTCACCTCTGACGAGATGTGTATTAATCACAACTTGTGAGTGTGTGGAATGCCAGGCCTCCACCGTGGTTCGGATCCCCCGTTAAACTGTAGATCCTCCATTTTCATCTCACAATCCCCCTACCATTACAAATTAGCGTAAGTGCGTATAACCCGAACGGGTAGTAAGACGCGGTGCTATAATAATAATAATGGATATTTTTTCTATCTTTATTCCATGGATACACCGATAAAATAAAATAACAACCGATATGTTTGGAGCCAATGTAAAATTCACTCTTTTCTCCCCAAACGGTAATGATTTATGTATCTGGAGGATACTTGAGGATACAGGTCAGCAAAATGTTTCGAGGGGTGGTTTGGTTGTGTCTGCCTCTGAACTTGATGGATGGACTTTTAGGGAGAGCAAGGAAGATCATCTAGGCTCGTAAGAGGGGGGTCGTGGTAAGAAAGAACGACTCAAATGGATGACAAATGGTGTGTTGTCAAGTTTACAGACCTGCGGTACGCATGCTTCAATATTAACATATAAAAATACATATTAAATAAGCTCCGAAAATATATCTTCAGTTCAAGTTTCATGTGAAGGGCCTTACTTATTTGACAGATAGAGAAAGGCTTGTTTTTAGCACCTGTTAGGGTCATACGTTTATGTGATAGTTACGCTTATGAGATAGGGATGAGAAAGGTTATATATAAAGGAATTGTACCCATATTCGCATAGAGAAAGAAATTGAAAACCATTTAGGAAAAAAAAACCTCAGTAGAACCGACCGGAATTGAACCATGATCTCCTCGTCATCAGCAGTAGCATCTTCGACCATGCGGCCACCAAAGTGGGCTTGAAAACTCTACTAGATCAACTTTCACGTATTCATACGTCAAGCCATGTGAGCTGCAGCCGTCATTTTTGGTATATATTATCAATATCTATAAAATAACAATAATAATAATAAAGTAAAATGTTATCAATGCGGACCATTAAAAAAAATAGTTTTGTACTTTTGGAAAGGCCCTTATTATGAAAATTGGACTGTGCTTACTGTAGATAAATTTTAATTTTCATGACCGTCAGTGGTGTATAAATAGGTGGGCTCATGGGTTCAGTGTAACCACAGAATTTTGGATAGTAAAGTTTTTACCCACCTAAACTTTAAAACCTCTCGCTTAAAGTTGAGGTATTTTATCCAAGGTGTACATTTATAAAAATAAAACTAGGCTTTAAATAGTTTCTAAATACACCAATTGTTAATAAATTTGAGAGACCCTTTACCCCCCCTTTTTTTTGTAAGATTCTTTTGAAAAACACGCAGTTTCATCGACGAAACAATGGCCGTCCCGTCGTGATCTGTACCTCCATCTCTGACCCGTGGTTGACGTCAAAAATTGGCCCTGTGTGTGTGTGTATGTGTATGTCTACACATAGGAGCTCTCCGTCTTACAAGTCACACCTTTGCCAAGCTTCACTCTATTTTGATTTGTAAATTCTTCAAGCACTATTTCACCAGGGACAACTCATCTTATAGACCCTAGACGATGGTACGTTCGGACAAAGGCCCCAGTCTAGTCATGTCTGGTTTGGCAACCACGGGGAGATCGCAGATCTTATACTGATCTGGGATACTCAGATGTTCTCCCGTTCTACCTCCTCGTAGGTATTTTTACCCTCTCGTGATTTCTCTGATGGGAGAAATATTATTTTTATTATTATTAGCACCACGTCTTACTACCCGTTCGGGTTATACGCACTTACGCTAATGTGTAATGGTAGGGTGATTGTGAGATTAAAATGGAGGACCTACAGTTAAACGTGGGATCCGAACCACGGTGGAGGCCTGGCATTCCTCACATTCACAAGTTGTGATTAATACACGTCTTGTCAGAGGTGAAGGAAGGGTTTGGCAATCAGATAAATTTGTGCCGGGACCGAGGATTGAGCTCCGGACCCCAGCACAAAAGTCCGACACCTTACCCCTAGACCGCCAGGTCCCCAGGGGAGAAATATTAATATTGTACATTAAATATATATATATAATTTGAGATTTTGATGAATGGTCGACGTTTAATGGCCCATTGAACTCGAAAAAGTGGTTTTTGCATCACAGTTCGTCTTTTACTGGGCTCAGAGCCGAAACCTTTTTAACCAATTGGGATAACACTTGTTATCTAGGGTTTCCATAAGGTTCCACAGAAGAGTTTTTGATATCAGATTGCTAACCATAAAATTAGGGGTAGTTTACTTAGGGGTAAAAAAGGGGGGGAGAATATATCTATTTTCTCAAAAATGGCTGTAAAGATTTTGATTAAAATTGGTTTCTAGGCACTGTAAAACGTTTAAAACAAATTTTCGCACCTCATTTTTTCGGAAAGAGACTTAGAGGGTACTTTACTTAAACGGATATCTCCAATTTGGATCGTATATCCGCAACTCTTTCAGATACAATATAACGTATCATTGAAAAGTTGTAGTACTATTAAAAATAAGAAACTTTAATTTGAAATATATTTTTTCCTAACCAACGGTTTCCAAGCTATAAGCAAATATAAATTAAGGTCTTGGAAATAGAGAGGTTATTGCTATGCTCTCTGGTGGGCAGAGATGGGTTTTTTTCAGTTTCTGTAACAGTGCATATTATTTCATCCAGGCTCTTTGGTGGAATATGATGCTCTATTTTATATATATATCAGCAATGTCTCTTACGAGTTACAAGCAAAAGCCTCAATTTTTTTAAATAAAATAGCGAGAAATTCCGTGCAGCACACATCAAAATTTGAGTTTTACTCATTTCAAAATCCATTCACTTCATTAATAACGTATTATTAGGTGTTCTGTCTTACGCCAGGTCCATTATTTTTGTCAGTGAACTTGGAGACCACCAATCCACCCTGTACTCTACCTCATCCTTAAGCTCCCAGAATTTTCTTCTTTCCTTAAAGTCATCCAATATTTGAATCCTCCTCCTTCCTAAGCTCATCTTTCCCTCAACCTTGCCTTCTATGACGTCACTCAGAAGACAGTTCCTCATTCATAACTTATTAGTGTTAGTATTCTAATGAGTAGTAAGTAGTAATACCCCTAGCCTCTAAAAATATAGAATACGAACAAATATTTTCCGGTTAGTTTTCAACCTTAAGATTTCATATCATTGGATCCTAGGAAAAGGTTTTGATTGTAATATTGAAGTATTATAACATAGGCCTATCTGGTCTACAGCAAACACGACTTTAATGATACATTCACTCACCAAGCGCTATAGTCGATATGTGAGCCGTGATAAGACAAGTGGAATGGCTATTATTGCATTATTAGAACCTTTTTTTCCTCCATCATAGCGTCTTACTACCTGTTCAGGTTATACGTATATATGATAATTAATCTAATGGGGTAGGGATGAGGAAGGAAACATTTTATAGGTAATAAATCTACCTGCATTGGCGTGGAAAGAGAGTGAGAAACCATTTAGGAATAAACAAAATCACACTCATTAGACTCAACCAAGATTTGAACCCGGGTCTCCCCGTAATCATCGGGACAGTCCAACCCTAGATTATTATTATTATTATTATTATTAGCACCGCGTCTTACTACCCGTTCGGGTTATACGCACTTACGCTAATGTGCAATGGTAGTGATAAATCTGTGCTGGGACCGAGGATTGAACCCCGGACCCCTAGCACAGAAGTCTGACACCTTACCCCTAGACCACCAGGTCACCTCCAACCCTAGAGTGACGCTTTAGACCATTTTGCCGCTGAAGAGGGTTGTAACTCATTTGATGAAGTTTGTGATGACGACCTCAGGAGAAGTAAAACTGAAGTCTTGTATTGAAACAATGTTATCTCGTTTATTGTTCGTTCCACCCGCTTCGGTGGCCGCATGGTCTAAGGCGTCACTTTCGTGTTAGACTAGACTGCCGATGACAGGGAGATCGGGTTTCGATCCGAGTTAGGTGTACTGAGGGTGGTTTTTCCTAAATATTTTTACACTCTCTCTCCACGCAAATTTCAGTTGGGTGTGGCAAATGCTGAAGATGGTTTTCCTTATCGTTTTACACTTTCTCTCCACGCTAATTTGGGTACACTTCCTCTAAATGCAATCTTTCTAATCCCTCACACATTAGTGTAATCAGTACATAGGTGTATAACTCGAAAGGGTAGTAGGACGCAGTGCTAAAAAAATAGTAAAAAGGGGTTGGGGGGTCAAAACATGGCCTCAGACCTGAGTGGATCGTGTGAAGGGGCGAACACTCCTAATGACCTGCAACCTGTGATTACGTGGGCGTCAAGACCGTTTCTGACAACAAGAAATTAGTACATGAAAATTGTCCGTGAAATGTTCCTCCTCCCGTCTTTACGGATGAAGGAGGCACCGTTGCTGCACATGCAGTTGTTGCAAATCTCCTCCCCCTCNAGCGTGGGTGGCACGCGTGTACTAGGAGGGTGCTATTTCACACACAAACACTCCCAGACTTGTTTTTATTGGAGGTGCGTGTTGAATTGCCCGCCCCAACAAGATCAGGCCGGGGCAGACTAAACAAAATGTACAATTCTGCACAGGTCTGAGATTGGCAAGTACACTCCGGTTCAAAGTTAGGTAACACCCGATATACTTTACTAATAAAAGATAGATTTTTTTTTAGATACCAGTACCTTTACTTATAGAAATGTGCTATCGAAATATTGAAATTTAACTGATTTTTACTATCGGAAGAAAAGTATCGATACTTTACTCATTTCTCGTATAGGAAGAAAAGTATCGATTCTTTACTCATTTCTAATATTGGAAGTAAAGTATCGATTCTTTACTCATTTCTAATATTGGAAGTAAAGTATCGATTCTTTACTCATTTCTAATATTGGAAGAAAAGTATCGATACTTTACTCATTTCTCGTGTAGGAAGAAAAGTATCGATTCTTTACTCATTTCTAATATTGGAAGGAAAGTATCGATACTTTACTCATTTTTACTATCGGAAGAAAAATATCGATACTTTACTCATTTCTCGTATAGAAAGAAAAGTATCGATTCTTTACTCATTTCTAATATTGGAAGGAAAGTATCGATACTTTACTCATTTCTCGTGTAGGAAGAAAAGTATCGATTCTTTACTCATTTCTAATATTGGAAGGAAAGTATTGATACTTAGTTCATTTATAGTATTGAAGGGAAATTATCGATATTTTATTCATTTCTAGTATTGGAGGGAAAGTAGCGATACTTTACTCATATCTAATATCGGAAAGAAAGTATCGATACTTTACTCAATTCTATTGCTCCAAGCAGTTCTCCGTGTGTCTGCACGGTGTATTTTTTTTTCGCGGTAAACATGGATAACATTTTACTATATTATTATGGTTATTTGATAAGTATTGACAACATCAATCAAAAGTGACATCTTCTGATCACATGATTTGACCTACGAATACTTTAGTAAATAAATTAATAGCGTCAGAAAAGTGCTGAGGAATACCATCATAACCTCCTTTATTTGAAGCCTTACGAATTTTAATATAACCTAAAACTCTACGTTTTAGTAAAGTTAAAAAGGCATCCCCAAACCAAAACACACATAATTATTAAAAATAATAGCTTGTTTATTTAATTTGCCATGATATTTCATTAATTAAGAATCAAATAGTCAAAGCGATTATTTATGCTTTTAATGAGGAATTCTCCATCTAGATATCATATTCTGAAAATTGAAAAATGACACCTGGACACGGGAATCGAACCCGGGACCTTTGGCTTAGTACGCCAATGCTCTAATTACAGATCTATCCATGAATCGTCCCGTGCTCAGGGTCATTCTTCACTCATATTTTAAGGCAGAGTCTATGATGGACGTGCGGAAATCGTTGGCTACAAATGTGTGAATTTTTATTAAGATCATGAGCTATCAGATAATGCAGCCACCCTGCCTTAAAATATGAGTGAAGAATGATCCTGGGTAAGGGGTGATTTCTGGACAGCTAAGTGGTTGGAGCATCGGCGTACTTAGTAAAATATCCAGTGTTTGATCCCCGTATTCAGATTTTTAAAGAGAAAGAATAAAATTACAATGCCTACAACACAAAACATTTTATCATTTATGAACAATATATTACTTTAAATAATATAAAATAATCACACTAAATAGATTCTAAATTCATCACAATTTATTCTGACAAAGTAATTTACGTTAATTTTAATAATTAAAAAAACCAATATGATCCTTTCGTTGATGAAATAAGAAAATAAATTGAGGAAAAAAACCGACCTGATTTACACCGGTCTGAGCTTGGGTCATGTAAGAATTTAAAAGTAAAACAGACCTACATTTTCTCTTAATTTAAAAACATCGAGGATACCACTTTCTTCTTTTTTTTTTTACACCCAACAAATATAACTCTGTAAGTTAGTTGTCGTATAAGATTATTTCTCTGTCAACCTAGGTGGTCTTGTGATAAAGTGCTCGCGATAAAGTACTCCGATGTTCATGGGTTCAAACCCAGCCGAGGTTGATGTATTTTTCTTGAGCGATAAAAATTCCGTGGCACAACTTCCTTCGGAGGGGAAGTAAAGCCGTTGGTCCTATGTAGATTGTGGCAAGTAAAATCTCCCTGTAAGATACGTGAAAAATACTTTTTCCAGCAACTATTGGTAGAACCTTTCGCTCTCGTTCATTGAAAATCCCCTGTGCTAGTATAATAAGTCGGTTCAGAAAGTACATCTTAAATACCTCAAATAATAATAATAATAATAAGATTATTTATAAGGGAATTTAAATGTAGCTCATTTGTATGATATAAGTGATGTGTTAAAAAGGTTTCCCCAGGTTAGATTTCCCTGTCGATATGTTATTTTACAAACTATGGAGCAGAAAAAAATGAGTTATGTGACTTTTCTCAATGTGACACGTGTCTTATATTATTTTATTTGGTTCTCGTTGTGTAAAGAAGGTTTACATAGTTAGTCTGGCTCCGACTCTCATGTGTGTGAACATGTGTGTGTGTGTGTGTGTGTGTGTGTGTATGTGTGTGTGTATCCCTCCGCACTCGAGAACCCGGCACGTGGTACCCACTACCAGACCGAGCCATGACCTGCCCCAAGAATGTTGATATCAGATATGTTACACTGGAGCAACTGGGGAGGAGCCGCGACCTACCTCAACACGCTCACCGATCTCGACACGTGGCAGGGCCGACAGTGACTCTGTAACCGGCTGGGGGTTTGATACCGGGTGGTGCTTACGAAGGGCTTTTTTTTTTCAATTTGTAAATGTACTCGTCCTGCTGTCCATTTAACATAAACCCAAGCGCGTACTCCCCGAGATCAAGTTAGTCTGTAAGTCGTGTGATGGTGTGTATGAGTTTCCAAATACCAAGAGAGTAGGGAAATTGCAGGAATTCTTTTTCTTTNAAAAAAAAAAAAGAAGACATATAACAAAAATTAATACGGGAATTTTTATGAATTTGGGACATTTAAGTGCAAGCTTAATAAACAACTGAAGAACTGAGCACGCTTATTCGAACACAATATGACCTATAATCCTCATTAACTCCTTCCTGAAACACTGGGCTATGTAGCCACTGCACGTATTTATTTGCCCACCAATCTAGAGTCATCCCGTTTTAAACATCAGTTGCATGACTTCACACTACACCCAATATCACCGCTGAGGGAACTGCAAGTCTTATGAAGGAAGGCTTTATATTCGCTCGCTCTCAATTAACTGTTGCCAAATCTCCTCGCTTTCAGTTATGACTGAAGGTGGTGCGCTTAGGGTAAGAAGGAGCTACTGGCCAAATCTCCTAGCTCTCAGTTATGACTGAAGGTGGTGTGCTAGGGTAAGAAGGAGCTACTGGCCAAATCTCCTCCCTCTCACTTATGTCTGAAGATGATGTGCTGGGGTAAGAAGGAGCTACTGGCCAAATCTCCTCACTCTCAGTTATGACTGAAGGTGGTTTGCTAGGGTAAGAAGAAGCTACTGGCCAAATCTCCTCGCTCTCAGTTATGTCTGAAGGTGGTGTGCTAGGGTAAGAAGGAGCTACTGGCCAAATCTCCTAGCTCTCAGTTATGACTGAAGGTGGTGTGCTAGGGTAAGAAGGAGCTACTGGCAAATCTCCTCGCTCTCAGTTATGACTGAAGGTGGTGTGCTAGGGTAAGAAGGAGCTACTGGTAACCTCGACTAACCAGCGTTGCGAAGCTTGTATTATATTTTAGGGAAGATTGACCACAATAAAACAAGAGAATGACTACGCTGTTCCCTCAATAGTAACCATGTAGTTCTAGATGATATCCAGTTTAGCTAATTTTATTAAAAATTAAATTCCATTCATCTATACGTCAGCCATTTAGAAAAATCAGAGCTATTTCTAAAATACCTGGAAAACATAGGGAATATTTATTAGCACCACGTCTTACTACCCATTTATTTGGGTTATACGCTTATGTATTAATTACACTAATGGTTTTAGGGATTAGGAAGGCTATATTTTCAGAACGTGTACTCGCATTTACGTGAAGAGATAGAGAGAGTGGAAAACCATTTTGGGGGAAAAAACTATCCGGATTCGAACCTTGATCTCCCCGTCATCAGTACTGCGGTCAACGGACTACTGCGAGGGTAGCACCTTAAACCACGCGGCCAGCGAAGGGGGTAAGACATAGGTAAATTTGTAGTAATTTTGGGTTTAAATTGATGTATAGCTGCGATCCAGTTTTCATAGGAAGATGCTCATCTGCTAATCTGCACATTCTGAGACTGTTTTTATTGACTATCGACTCACAGGTTGCAATCAGTGTAATCACGGGATTGTCCGTGTGGAGGGGACCAAATTTACATCTCTTTTAAAGGTATGGCTACACAAAACCGACCCGCACCGCATTTTATAACCATTTTTATATTCTTTATAGACTGAGTTCTACTACAAAAAATGTTTGTATTTTTATTAGCATAGGTTTTAACCTATTTTCATGAAATCAAGTTAGCTATTAATTACTAAGAATAAAGTTTTAAGTTAGCTAATTAAGAGGAAGAAAGTTTGTTGTTCAATAAGTTGTTTTATATAATATTGTTTATCTTGTTCGTAATGTTAGAAACAATGACTACAGCGTCACACGTGTAACGACTGTTAAAGAAATGCCTAGTTTTACAAGTGCTGACACAGTGACTGCCAATCACAGTGAATAATCACTGGTATAAATCACTGCTATTTTAAAATCAAGGTCACTGTGATCACCGATATCGTAAAATCACTGTTTTGCCCATCCCTACAGTGCTTTAAGGGTTAGCATGAAAACAAAGTTCGGAAGCTCCAGAACATTTTATTTGCGGTGTTAGGTGGCTACATGGTCCGCACCGCACCGCAAAAGTGCGGAGCAATGCTCTCTCGACGATTCGTCCGCGCCGGTGCGGTGTGGTGCGGTGCGGACTCATGTAGCCACTTGCATTTAAAAACATGGCTCCGTGTAGCGGGACCTTAAAGGTGGCATTTTATTTTTATTTTAGAAACGTTTGCTTTGACTTTTCTATTACTTGTGTAACTTTTTTAATAGTCTGTTTATCTTTTATAAATTAAATGTGTCTGAGAAGTAGAACAAGCAATGTACAACGAGTTCTAACATTCACATAAAATAGATCTTTCTAAAGATTGAGATAGTAAATGTGGTATTTACTCACAATAGTTAAGATAGAATTTAGTTGCGATAGCTATGGTGATCTATAGTTAAGATAGAATTCCCATAAAACAGTGATTGGAAATTAATTTAGCCACGACAGTTAAGATGGTATTTACTCATGGTAGTTAAGATGGTATTTACTCACGATAGTTAATTAATATGGTATTTCCATACAATAGTTAATATGGTATTCACACACAATAGTTAAGGTGGTATTCCCACACAAGAGTTGATATGGTATTTCATCATGGTAGTTAAGATGGTATTTCCACACGATAGTTAAGCTTGTGACAGTTCAAGTGATATTTTCCCAGAATAATTATAGTGGTATTTAATCACGATAGTTAATTAATATGGTATTTCCATACAATAGTTAATATGGTATTCACACACAATAGTTAAGGTGGTATTCCCACACAACGGTTAAGCTGGTCAAGCTGGTATTTCCTTGTGACAATTCAAGTGATATTTTCCCAGAATAATTAAAGTGGTATTTACCCACGGTAGTTAAAATGATATTGCCTCGCTTTAACTAAAGTAACATGGCCACGGTCAAGATAATTGCTGCTTAGTTACAAAACGTTGAGAGGATATGGTCTGAAACTTGGTTGTGAGTTGAGCTCTTGTCTTCACGTAAATGCGGCTACACTTCCTACGAATTCAACCCTCCTCATCCCTATCATATTAGCGCGATTATTATCTTTACATCCAAGCCGAACGAGTAGTAAGACGTGGTGGGGGGGGGGGTTGGAAGGGGGTGCTTGTTTAAACAGTTCTGTACAAACACGTCGCATAAACAGTTGCTCTATCAAACCAGAACAACAGGAAGTGTATGTACACACTTTGTTTTTATTCGACAACCGCCACCCACTTCGTCGCCATCATGGCTCCTGTAAACAATGTAATGAAAATGTATTCTTTATAATTAACAATGTTGCTGTTATACTCTTTTTATTTATTTTTCTGAGGTCACCTTAATATGTTTTACTCTCTGTTGAAAGTAGAAACAAAGATGTCATTCTGGGGCGTATTTTTCTTTTAAGGGGGCATTGACCTGTGAAATAATCGTAAAGAGACATGAGGTAGAGTAGAGGAGACATGATATACCAATCTGTTTTTTTTTTAAATTGAATAGATCTGGAAGTTTAAAACTTAAGCGATTTGTGACTTGTACAATATTTATTAACATACATACAGACATACTAATGAAAAAAATGTACAAATAAAATTTATTTCTAAGTTTTTTTTATTTTCAGGATTGAGTTCAAACGAATCAAATTTGACGAACACAAAACTTTTTTTTCTCTCTAAGGGGATCGAGGAAAAGCAAAAAATAAATGTCAACAAAAGACTATTGTGGTTTCGTCCAGTTGTTTTGAACAAGATTGTAGCAAACCACCTGCTATTCACCTGAAAAGATCTTTGCTCTAGAAATAAGATTAAAAAAAAAGATAATTCATATAATAATTTTTTTTTCCCTAAGAACATTTATTACAACTTAAGAACAAAAATAAAATGTAATAAAATAAAACTAATGAATCCGAAATAATGAAAAGCGTTAATGGTAGGATATTTTCTCTGGTACATTTATAAAGAACAGAATCGAGAAATACACAATGGAAGGAAGTGTCGCCATTATTAAATAAGAATGTAAAATGGGTCTAGCTCCATTACATCATATAATATGTCTATGTTATTCTTTAATTACTATTATCTTAGCACTGCGTCTTGCTTCCATTTGTTTATCTCGGTGGCCTTGGGGTAAAGTGCTCGCCTCAAGACCCGAGGCTCGTGGGTTCGAACCCAGCCCGAGGTTGCCTGATTTATCTTGAACGATAAAAATCCGTAGCGCAACTTCCTTCGGAGGGGAAGTAAAGCCATCGCTCCCATGTCCACAAGAACAGATATGGATTACTGAAACCGTAGATGGCGCTAGCTACCGGACAGGTCTCGAGGAAAAATCATACGTTTGGAAATATCAGTTTTCTCGAGAACGAGTGAAATTCTTTATGTTAAAATTTTCATATGCCTTATAATATAACGTAAAACTAGGACAGATACAACATCCAGTACCCGACCGTCAATTTATCAATCTTAAAGGGTAGACTCGTGTTTTAATCAATGATACATTTTCGCCCATGCCGGGAATTGACTCCGGGACCCTTAGCTTATGAGGCAGACATGTTACTGACTGAGCTAAGGTATCGGAATAGTTTATATAAGTTATATTAAAAAATAACGTATATACTTTAAAATATGAGCAGATAATAAATAAGTCGTTTAGAACGTATTTGATTCGTTGGTATCTCATTAAAGTAAACCTAACATATCCTTTTTTTTTAATTGTTACTAAGATTAGACTTTAAGGCGGGAAAACATAAACCACGTGTAAATAATTCTAACAGTTTATCAATAAACCCGCGAATGCCTGTAAGTAAAATTTATTTTCTCCAAGACTTAATAACCATTCGGGTTATATGCATTTGACTACACTAAGACCTGCTTCGGTGGCCACGTGGTATAAGGCGTCACTCTCGCAATAGACTATACTACCGATGTCGAGGAGATTGGAGTTCGATTCCCGGTCGGTTGTACTAATGGTGTTTTTTTTAAATGGTTTTTTCCACTCTCCCTCCATGAAAATTTTGTTACACTTCCTAACCCATACCTACCACACTATCGTAGTTAGTAGCCTCCATTTGAGTACAGCCCGAACGGGTAGTAAGACGTGGTGCTAAAAATACCCTCCTACGCCCAAAAGACACCCGTTCGTCCGTTACTGTGAGGTGTTTTCAGCGACACTCACGCTTTGTGGCGGGGGAGGGTGGCGGGCTGGTCATATGAATACTGAGCAAGAGGTGGCGATCAAGGAGTACAGTCGCGTCAGGGTGGAGAGGGACCCACCTGACAAAGCACCTCTTTGGACGCCACTGGTAAACATCTAGTGGGACGCCACTGGTAAACATCTCGTGGGACGACACTGGTAAACATCTCGTGGGACGACACTGGTAAACACTCATGACCTTAAGAAAATTGGTTAGTATAATTCTTTCTTGGTCGAATTTTACTCTAATAATGTTGTTGAAAAGATAGGTTAAGGTTACGTATTATTTGGAGTTCACTAAAAGTGAGTTTTGCCGCGCTAATATCTCTGATCTACGCTAAGACCACGTACTTATTTCTTGAAGACATATTAAAAACTTTAGTAGACCATAACGTTTGTCAAGATTATGTGTAAAAACCCGGGAAGCTAGACTTAGCCGCAGTTCATATCTGTATGTAGAGTTGCCTAACTTAACTATCGAACGGCGTTTTGAAACCAATTCGTCGAAACTTTCATAAATGAGTAGGCTAAGTAATACATACCTGCGTTTTCCNCCCCCCCCCCCCCCCCCGCACCCATGATTTGAGAAAATATATACATATATTACTAACTGAAGTATCCGGCGTTACTAGGTAGAAATATTTTCAGTTTAATTATTGTACGTGTAAGATAAATTTAGAATAATGCCCTTTGAGCCCTCCGTTTCCTGGGGACTTGATTGGTTTATTAAGACACGGCTTTTAATTAATTTAAAAAACATCTTAATCAAATTTCCCGTTCCAAGATGCACACCGCTATGTACAGAGGCCATTAATGTTTAAATTTCAAACCTCTGCGTGCTTTAGATATCGTGCAATGGGAGACAGACAGACCATTAATTTTATAGAGAAAGTAAATAAGATAGAAGATAGACGAAGAGGATGGAGTTCAATGAATATTATATGTATTCAAGTCATCAAGTTTAACACAAGGTTTATTTAAAGACCTAATATGTGGGTAAGATATGTAAAGAATATTTGTAATAGTTGTACCTGCATTAGAACGCATAGTTAAGGCCTTTGGCCCTGTCGAGTGCAACCTATTTTGTGGGATGGTGGGTGGGAGGGTGAAAGACGTGGCGTGACTTCACAACCAACCAAAGTATCCTTCCACGCCAACAAGAACAGATGGATCATGGAAACCGTAGATGGTGCTAGCTACCGGACAGGTCTCGCAGAAAAAGCATAAGTTTGTAAATATCATTTTTCTCGAGAAAGAGTGAAGTTTTTATGTTAATATTTTCAACACCCCTTCTAAGATAATATATAGATGTTTATTAATTGCTACATTTTATTATTTTTTGTTATGAAGCCGGCAGTTTTCTATTGAAAAATATCAATTTTATCGATATTTGATCACTGTTAAAATTATAGAGGAGGTGTATATATAAAAAAGTATAACTTAATCAACATGCTTCTATTCTTGAACAAACCGTTTCCGAAAAGAAAATTGCAAAACAATAAAAATTCTTGAAGATAAACATTTTTTCCCATGGCTCTGCATTTCCACGCCAAACGAAAAGGGCCAATCGCCTTAATGAGTAAACCAAAATGATAGATCACAGGTGGAATCCCACCCACAGTGGATATGGGTGAGATTCGAATTTTGACCTTCCTATCAACATTATATGTCGTTAGAGGGGTGGTTATGGAGTCTTAGGGGTGTGAGGGATGCTAAAATGGTGTCAATATGGTAGTCTTAAGGGAACGTATTTCTTTTCTAAATGGTTTATCACTCTCCCTCCACGCAAATAATGGTAAAGTTCCTCTAAAATTATTACTTCATTCTTTTGTGACAGCGTTTCATTACCCGTCCGGGATGTACGCCTTCAACTAAATTAACGCGTCAAGGATGTGCTGGATATAATTTAGAGGAATTGTACCCGCATTTGCGCGCAAAGAAATAGGAAAACTATTTAGAGGAAACTACACTTAATACACCCGGCCAGGATTCGAGCTCCAATCGATCCATTATCGGCAGTCTTGTCTATTGAAAGATTCTGACCAATCTACCACTGAAGCAGGTATATATATACAAACTATTAGCATATTTAATGTGTGCTAATAGCTCGAATGATAATAGGGCACACTGAATTAAAAAGCCAATGGGGTAGCGATGAGAAAGATAATATTTTAGTATAAATGTGCCCACATTCGCATGAAGGGAGAGTGAGAAACCATAAAGGAAAAATTATACTTTGTACACCCTGTCCGGGATTTGTACCCCGACCTCCCTCGTAACAGGGAAAATCAAAATTAAGTGAAATTTGACGTTTAGTACCGCGTGCCCACACGGCACGAGGGAAGTATGTAGAAATGTACGAATTGCGGCCCACTCACTTGAGAGATGTATGAGCTGCGTCCGCCCAGTTAGCAATGTGCTTTCTATCATGTTGTCTTGAATTTCAGATAGAATATGTCATCGTCTTATGTTGACATCCTTAGTAATATCCAAACTTTCTCAGTTCTTGTCGTTCAACAGTTTTGGTAAAAATTTGAAGGTTTGTTAGGTTAGGTTAGGTTAGGTCAACAGCCCTGTTCACAATTCGTATGTGGCTCTAAAAATATGGAGCCGCAATTCAACTGTCTCTTTAGAAGTAAACAACTCGTGCGGCCGCAACTAACCTGCAGCCATGTAGAAAACTTTTCAACTCTGTTTTGACGTGAAACGAATTTAGAAATGACAAACCTTATTTTTCTATTAAAAAAAGAAAGGAAGAAAGAAAGAAAGGAGCGTGCGGTGTTTCTGAAAAATTCCGCTGTCAACGCGCTCAGATAGGTAGGTGGGCCCCTTAAGGTGGTCCCATTTATAGTTCATTCCCCCTCTCCCCAATCGCCCACCATTCGAAAGGACATTATTCAAACCAAAACGCGATTTACATTCATAAGATAGCATTCTATTGTCTCCCCCCTCGCATCATTGTACCCGAAGGACGCCCGTTGAGTCCTTAAAGACTCCTCTTACGACAAACGGGTCGTATAATAAAAACGTAACACAATATGATACAGTGTTGCTGATCACAATGGCGGTACCGAGGCCGTTAATAGTTATTGCGGAGTTGTTTATGTCGACCGAGAGGTTTTGAATACCAGAGGAGTATCTTAACGTGTCTTCTGTCAAGGAGGTACACTCCAATATTCATACGAAGGAACTTTTAGAAAATACAAATATGAAACGTGTATTTATGCCAACATTGTTCTATGGATCTCAAGATTTGGTTTGTCAAGAGAAACACAAGACCAAGTTGAACGCGGTTGGAAAGAGATGTTTGTGGAATAACTCGTATGGACAGAGTCAGTAAGGAATGGGTGCTGAACGAGTGAGGTTTGATAGTTAATCCAACAGGTCAATGTGAATGAAGCGTCTTACCTTGGTTTAGGCAAGTTGTTGAGAGGATGAGTGTGGATCTAGTGACGAAGCAAATATATGAAGGTAGAGTGTGTGGATCAAAAGGAAGGGGTAGGCCATGTAAGACGTGGCTAAATGTTGTAGACCAATGTGTGAAAAAGAGAAATATTAAGAGTCTTAAGAATAAAAGAGCATGTATGACTCGGTGTATGGATGTTGTTGAAGCAAGGGAGTATGCAAGGATAAGGAAGTGTGGAGAAGGTTTGTGAGGATATTGTTTTTTGAGATATATGCACAGTTTTTTGTCTACCCCGTGAAGGAACGGCGTGATCAGGTATTTATATATGTTATACTATGTTACGTATGTAATGTATGGTATATATGGCATTATTTGGTATTATATGCTACTTATGGTATTGAATGTTATGTATGTTATGTAGGTTGTGTATGTTATGTATAGTATGTATGTTAGTATGGTATTGTATGTTATGTAGTTTATGTATGTTACATATGGTATTGTATGTTGTGTAGTTTATGTATGCTATGTATGCTATGTAAGCTATGTTACGTATGGTATTGTATGCTATGTATGATATGTAAGCTATGTTACGTATGGTATTGTATGCTATGTATGATATGTAAGCTATGTTACGTATGGTATTGTATGTTATGTATGCTATGTTACGTCTGGTATTTATGTTATGTATGCTATGTAAGCTATGTTACGTATGGTATTGTATGCTATGTATGATATGTAAGCTATGTTACGTATGGTATTGTATGTTGCTATATATGATATGTAAGCTATGTTACGTATGGTATTGTATGCTATGTATGCTATGTAAGCTATGTTACGTATGGTATTGTATGCTATATATGATATGTAAGCTATGTTACGTATGGTATTGTATGCTATGTATGCTATGTAAGCTATGTTACGTGTGGTATTGTATGCTATATATGATATGTAAGCTATGTTACGTATGGTATTGTATGCTATGTATGCTATGTAAGCTATGTTACGTATGGTATTGTATGATAAGTATGGTATGTATGTAATGCATATTCTGCGGTCAATATTAACAATATTTTAGTATATTAGTAGTGTTATTACCCACTTCGGTGGTAGAACGGTTCAACGCCGCGATTTTCAACCTTTTTCAGCCTATGGCCACTGAACAAGGCGCTAAAAGTGTCCCTCCAGTTTTCCCTTCAGTCCTTTAAGGAGGGAGTTCATAAATTAAAAAAGTAGCAATATTGTGCATAAAGTTCAATATATATTATTATAATAGTTTTATGATTTAAAAAAATCCATTTTAATCGTGGATTAATTATTTTAATCTTTTCTTGCTTATTTTTATCTTTCCCCAAACTCTCACGGCACACCGGTTGAAAAACCCTGTTTTAAAGGCGTCATTCACACGATAGACTGGGAAAATTGTGGTTCGAATCCCGTTTGGAGATAGTGAGGGTTTTTTCCTTTAATGACTTTACACACTCTCTACGTAAAATGCGGGTACACTTCCTCTCAACTTGACCTCCCTCATACCTAACTCATCAGCGTAAATAGTACATAAGCGTAAAACCCGAACAGGTAGTAAGACTCGATGCTGAGAAAAAGTAAATTGTAACCATGAACATTTTCTATATCAAAATAATGACGAATATTTATGTTTTATGTGTCCCCGAATAAAAAAAAGAAGTGAATCTTACATTTCTGTATGTCCCTCTGTCTGTCTGTACTTGGAGCTACAACCGAAACAGTTTGATGGATTTGTTTCAAGAGGTTATGTGGTCATACCTATATTTTATATTTTTGATATGTGTGTATGTATATATGTGTTTATGTGTGTATATGTATACATTTTTACCCCTTAAATTAAGTTTTATTTTACTGAACTTTATTTAAAGGCACTGATGAATAATTTTGTTGAAGTCGAAATTATGAGTAGTGCTTTACTTTACAAGAATATATTATGGTCAATTAAAAAAATATATAATTAAGGGTATTTTAATGATAATTGATTTTTGTAAGTTTTGCTAAAAACTATGAGTTGTACCCGTAGTTAACTGAGAGAAATGTTTTTAGTTTGTACGTGTGAAGGCAAGTTTTAAATTTTAAAATTCCACCCTCAAGGTGCGTATGTTCCTGTACAAGGGCTACTAATTTTTCACAATTTCAGTCCTCTGTTTGTGATAGATATAGCGAAATTTTCAAAACAGTCAAACCCTTAATTTTTTATTATTATTACCCGCCTCGGTGGCGTAGTTGGCTAACGCGCTAGTCGTGTTGAGCTCGACCACCGAGGACGGGGAGATCGAGGCTCCAATCTCGGTCGGGTGAACTGGGGTGGTTTTTCCTAAATGTTTTTCCACTTTCCCTCCACGCAAAAATGGGGGTTCACTTCCTCTAAATTCAATCCTCCCAGTTCCTAATCCATTAGCGTAATTAGTACTTAAGCGTATAACCCGAACGGGTAGTAAGACGCGGTGCTAAATATTATTATATTATTATTATTATTATTATTATTAGCACCGCGTCTTACTACCCGTTCGGTTTGTACGCACTTACGCTAATGTGTAATGGTAGGGTGATTGTGAGATGAAATGGAGGACTTACAGTTTAACGTGGGATCCGAACCACGGTGGAGGCCTGGCATTCCTCACATTCACAAGTTGTGATTAATACACATCTTGTCAGAGGTGAAGGAATGGTTTGGCAATCAGATAAATCTGTGCCGGGACCGAGGATCGAACCCCGGACCCTCAGCACAGAAGTCTGACACCTTACCCCTAGACTACCAGGTCACCTTCATTCTATTAAGATGGAAGAAGAAGAAGAAAAAGAAGATAAAAGTATGGAGGATTGTGTCGTAACATTTATTTTAGTAGTTTTTCAAACGTTTAATAAAAGTTTAAAACTACCGCTAATAGATAATAGGAGTTTTGTAAAGGGATGTAGCTAAACGAGAGCCATATTTGGAAACAAACGTGCCCGAACAGGGCTTTGACTCCTAATAAGGTCACTTAAGAGATTTCATTGGTGCACTCTGTTAGCCGTGAGGTATGCCTCCATGGCCGTGGAGTCTAAGGAGGTGTAACACTTAGACGCAGATATATTATGTCTCACGTTTGGGTAACTCAATTGGTTGAGTGGTGACGCTTTTTTAATTTAAAAAGAAGGGAATGTGTGGGAGAAGAAAAACCGAACATCATATGATCTTGGGGAAAAAATTTTAAAAAAAATCTTGTCTTCTCAGTCGTGGACAGAACCCTGGAATCTTTGATAAGATCGGAACACTTTATGATCGCGAGGATAAATTTGTGTGAGGAAGTTGGGTTTCGAATCCCGGTCGAGTATGCTGAAGTTTTATTTGATGTGTTTCCTGAATTGTCTTCCACTCTCTTTATCTGTATCTGTCTCTTTAACTCTGTCTCTATACCTCTGTCTGTATACCTCTGTCTCTTTACCTCTGTCTCTATACCTCTATCTCTTTACCTGTATCTATCAATATAACTCTGTCTCTTTACCTCTGTATCTTTACCTCTGTCTCTATACCTCTATCTCTTTACCTCTGTCTCTTTATCTGTATCTATCTCTATACCTCTGTCTCTTTACCTCTATATCTTTATCTCTATCTCTTTAACGCTATCTCTTTACCACTATCACATTATCTCTATACATCTCTTTATTTCTATTTACTTATATCTTTTATCTCTATCTATCTCTTTATCTCTATCTCTTTATTTTTATCTATATCTTTCTCTAAAACAAATACTGGAACACTTCCTGTAAATTTTACCTTTCTTTTCGTTACCCACGTTATTGTAAATAGCGAGGATGTTTAGAAAGACGTGGATTAACAGCAAACCCACTGCGGTGGACGAATGGTCTAAGGCGTCGCTCTTGCGATCAACTGTACCTTGCGATGACGGGGAGATCGGGGCTATAGTCCCTATCAGGTGTAATTTCCTAAAGCTGTTTCTACTCTCCCGCCACGCAAATGCGGGTACACTTCCTTTAAAATTAAACCTTCCTAATCCCTAACACATTAATGTGATCAATATAAATGTGTATGAATATAACGTGTTGTGAAACGCGATGCGAAATAATAATAATAATAATATTAATAAAAATAATAATAAAAAGAGTCCACCAACGCGCACCCATCACTTCCAGCCGGCTCTTTAAAGTGCACTTAACAAACGTGCTTACTAATGCAACAAACTAACACATCAATAAACATTGTAAATCCCTTTTTTAATGTCTTTTTTAATGTCTCGGTTTTTCTATCTCTGTTTGGTACCAGTCGGCCATATATATATATATATATATATCTTTGTGGTTCCTCTTCAGTTTCGAACTTTCGCTTTGTATATAATATGCTATCTTCGTTGATGCGTTTCGAAAAAAAGAACTGTTTGGACTTTTAGTTGAATTTAAAACTTTCGTCAAAAACAGAAATATTATCATCAGTGTTCGTTAATCGAATAAAGAGAGTTGTTGTTTGGTTTGTTTTTTTTAAAACAAACTTTAGGTTTTTAGTTTGGTTTTGAATGGGTTTGCTTGGTACATAAAAAAAACTCTTTTAGGAAGGACAGTAGCTAACATTTTCAAAATTTAAAAACTACTTTTATATAATCATACGTCAGTTCATACGATATGAAGCTGTCACTTATAATATACATTATCAATACTTGTAAAATAATTATGTTTGAATGAACGAACCAAATAATAAATCCTCTCGAATTAATGTTTGTGTATGTATGACTTGCACCCATGAAAACATGGAGTAGGTGTATTTTAGGTATTGTTTGATATTTTGAAAATGGAAAGGTCAAAGTTCGATTGGTTTACTACGGAAATGGTTTCATACTTTTCCATCACGCAAATGCGAGTACGTTTCATTTAACGCCCTTGGCTCTGTCGAGTGCAAGTCTAAAACCTATTTTGTGGAATGGTAGGTGGGAGGGTAAAAGGCGTGGTGTGGCTTCACAATCAACCAAAGTATTCTTCCGCGCCAACAAGAACAGATGGATCACGGCGCCGTAGATGGCACTAGCTACCGGATAGGTCTTGCGGAAAAATCATACTTTTGGAAATACCAGTTTTCTCAAGAACGAGGGAAATTTTTATGTTAATATTTTCAACACCCCTTCTAAGATAATGTATCGATGTTTATTAATTGTTACATTTTCATATTTTTTGTTATAAAGCTGGCAGTTTTCTATTGAAAAGTATCCATTTTATCGATATTTGATCACTGTTAAAATTATAAAGGAGGTGTGTATATAAAAAGTATAACTTAATCAACATGCTTCTATTCTTGAACAAACCGTTTCCGAAAAGAAAATTGCAAAACAATAAAAATTCTTGAAGATAAACTTTTGTTCTCATGGCTCTGCATTTCCACGCCAAACGAAAAGGGCCAATCGCATCATTATTTGAATATCCGTATGGAATAGCTGGGCTGTAAGAAGGATAGCCTGGTTGGTTGTAAATGGGGGAAGGGATAAACCTTGTCTTTTAAAACGTACATTTTATCCTGAATTGATTGCTAAGTTAGTAAATCAGATGATATATATAAACTATTAGTTTTGTGAACATTAAACCTCACTCCCTGCATGTAAATATCGTTACTACAGTCTTAATTAAGAGTCATCCTTGGATTTGAAGTTGATATTTTTCTTGTTGACCAAGTAAGGCAGAAAACAAATTAATTCAATGGTACATTTTATGCATAACGAATAACCAGTGTTCACGTGGTTTAAGACGTCATTTTCGCTATGGTAATAAAAAGTAATTATATTCACACATATACACTTAATTTACTCTAGGTTTAAATTCGTTAAAATTGGTCCATGTTTTTGGCAGTTATCGTGGAACAAACATACAGATGAAATACCAGACTACCGAATAAAACAAAACTTCATTCGGTTCGTTCAATTAAAACCCAATGTCAAACTTTCAGAGCCCCCTGTGGGGCCAACAAGGTCACATGGTGCCCGGACCCATAAATATCACCAAGTTTTCAATCTAACAGGAGACCAAAATGTATACAACAGAGGATATTTTCCGGTTTTCGGCACAACATCTTTTCTGCCTTTTTAAGAGGAAGAATTTTTAATGACTCACGACGAGTTCGCTATTTATAATCAGGTTATTTAAAAAAAAACACGTTTAGCTCGAGCGATGAGATGGTTTGTGGAACGCATATATCTCCGAGTTAAGGGGGAGAGGGGAGAAAGGGAAGGCCATATAATTCAAGAGGAAAAGCAAAATTTCCTATCTAAAAAAATTAGCTGCGCGTGTTTTGCTGTGTCAGATGGTTCAAGGGACTGTTTTAGTTGTGCGACACTTTAGCTTGGTAGGTAATGTGTCTGTCTACTGAGCTAAGGGTCCAGGGTTCGATTCCTGGCATGGCCGGAAATTGATAATTGGTGAAATGTGTGTCTCCCCTTTTATTGCTACGAATTAACGACCGGGAAGGATGGAGGGAGGGTGGATGGATGTTGTATCTGTTCTAGATTTAAGTTATTTTTTAAGTCGTGTGCTGATATAATAAGGCGGTTTAAAATTTCCAAGTTGAACACCTTGAATAAAATAAAATTGCTTTCGTTGGATCCGGATGGTTTCATTCAGAAAATATTATACGGGATGTTCGAATACTCGATTATCATTAAGGTGCGTATCGACTGCACGTGGCTGCCGCGCGAGGCTGTTCGCACATGTATGTAGAGAACCGTGATCCTACATTTCGCATTCAACAATACCTGTTTAGAGTTATACAGCTGTATGAGAGCTAGAGATGTTTCATCATCCATTTTGCCGCCCACGAACCACCGGAATGCCACACTACTGTCTCAAATGAACAAGCACCAGCACACTGCAATCCCTTTGCCGCTGGATACTGGACCGCTCCGATTTGGCTCGACGCGCGCCAAATTCGTTGTGTTCGTTCGTTCCGCCGCGCGCTACAACATGGTGTCGACTTTGCGCGTCAAAGCAACGAACAGTGCCTCGTGCGGCAGCCGCGCGCAGTCGATACGCCGCTTTAGGTGTTCTGTCTTACGATAGGTCCATTCCTTTATGTCAGTGAACCTAGACTTCCACTGCCCCCTGTCCTCTGCCTCCTCCTTCAGCTCCCATAGTTTTCTTATTTCCTTCAATTCATCCAATATTTGAGTCCTCCTCCATCCTAAGCTCCTCTTTCCCTCAACCTTTCCTACATTGACGTCGTGCGGAAGACAGTTCCTCATGAGGATGCGTACAATCCAGTTTGCTTTGAGCCGAAGAATCACATTACATGACTCGATGCCGATATTTTATTGTTGTTCTCGAATATTTGTCATTGGCATGCTTTGAACATAGCTTTTTAGATAAAAATATTTGCGTAGATTAATAATATAGTTCTTCATTAGATATGTTTAATTTAATTTTCTACACAAAATAATCTCAACGTATTATTTTGAATATCTGTCATGGCCTCGTGGTGTAGTGGTCAGTGCACATGGCTACGAGCCTAGGTGTCCCGGATTCGATTCCCGGCCGGTACCTTGGGTATTTTTCTCTTAAGGAGAATTTTCCCAACGGTCACCAGGGGTTGATAAATTAGGTTTAAGCTAGGTCAAGGCGATTGGCCCTTTTCATTTGTCGTGTAAATTCGGAGCCATGGGAATAAAATATTACCTTCAAAAATTGTTATTGTTTTGCAATTTTCTTTTCGTAAACTGTTTGTTCAAGACTAGAAGCATGTTGATTAAGTTATACCTTTGATATACACACCTCCTCTATAATTTTAACAGTGATAAAATATCGATAAAATTGAAATTTTCCAATAGAAAAATGCCAGTTTCATAACAAAAAATAAGAAAATGTAACAATTAATAAACATTGATACATTATCTTAGAAGAGGTGTTGAAAATATTAATATAAACATTTCACTCGTTCTCGAGAAAACTGGTATTTCCAAACTTATGATTTTTCTGCGAGACCTGTCCGGTAGCTAGCGCCATCTATAGTTTCCGTGATTTATCTGTGCTTGTTGGCGTGGAATGATACTTTGGTCAGTTGTGAAGCCATGCCACGCCTTTCACCCTCCCACCCACCATCCCACAAAATAGGTTTTAGACTTGCATTCGACAGGGCCAAGGGCTTTAAGACTGACACCAGCTCCACAGCTTTATATTCACTATCATCACATCATCTCATTGTTGGTATTACGTGTAGACAACCGCCTGTGATGTACACTGGGCAACGTTCTGTACCACAGAGTGGCTGATAGTCTACATACAGGTGACAGGACTGGATGTCATGTCCCTCCGCGTCAGTAATGCCATGACGCAAAAAAAAGAGCTTATTTTAAAGAAAATGTTCTAATCAAATTCTTCGATGCACAAGATAAATATTCAAGAACTGTTGGGATTACCATGTGTAACAAGCTAATTGTGTTTGGGGCCACATGGTCTAAGGCATCACTCTTTCAATAGGCAGGACTGGCGATGACGGGGATATAGGGGTTCGAATTCCGGCCGGGTGTACTGAAGTATCTTTTTTTTCTCTTAAATTAGCGCATAAGCTGAACGGGTATTAAGACGCGGTGCTAAGTATTATTATTTTCTTAAATGATTTTCTACTATTCATTCCACACAAATGTTGGTACGCTTCCTCTTTTTCCAACCTTCTTAGTACCAAACGAATTAGCTTAATTATTTCATATGGGTATTTAAAAAAAATTATACCTGGTTAGACGCATAATGTACTAATTACGCTAGTGTGCTAGAGATGATGGAGGTTGAACTTGTATAAATTGTACACGCATTTGCATGAAGAGAGAGTGTAAAACAATTTAACAAAAAAACACCATCAATACACCCGACTCGGTTTCGAGCCCCGATCCCCCTTGTAATCGGCAGTCTAGTCTATTGCAAGTGGTCTTTATAGACCATTTTACCACTGAAGCGGGTTCATATCGGTATAATCCGAACGGGTAGTAAGACACGGTGAGAATAAAAAAAATTACTATATAAAACACAAAAAAAAATTGCGTTAACTCGTGTTGACGGTGACCTTGCGGTCTAGGGGTAAGGTGTCGAACTTCTGTGCTGGGGGTCCGGGGTTCAATCCTCGGTCCCGGCACAGATTCATCTGATTGCCCAAACCCTTCCTTCACCTCTGACAAGACGTGTATTAATCACAACTTGTGAATGTGTAGAATGCCAGGCCTCCACCGTGGTTCGGATCCCACGTTAAACTACAGGTCCTCCATTTCATCTCATAATCACCCTACCATCACACATGAGCGTAAGTGCCTATAGCCCGGATGGGTAGTAAGACGTGGTGCTAATAATAATAATAATAACTCGTGTTGACTCTCAACCCACCTTAAGAGCCCTTGTCGGCTGACAGCGGGAAACTGATTATCTCTAGCTTTCTTACCTACTTCAACAGGTGATGATGGCATAACACCTTCTTGTGTTTTTTTTTTAGATTAAAAAAACAACAACTGGCGCTTTGAACTCTTCCCCTCTCCTCCCCTTCCTATACGTCCCTTTTCTCTTCCATTCACAAGGCGCTAAAAAGTGGTCGACCGAAACCTGGGAGTTGTCAAGTCGTAACCTGCCGACAACAGCTCACAACTCACAACTCGGGGACTGTTTCTGTAGCTAACCTCGGAGAACAGGACTTAACGCGGACTTTTTTTTTTGCTTGTCCCCGCGTCTTAATTCCCGTTTTGTATAGTTGCACATGTACTAGTTACGATAATGTGTTTAGGATTAGGTAGGTTGAATATTAGAGGAAGTGCATCCACATTTTTCGTGGAGGTAGAGTGGAAAAACCGTCTAGGAGAAACCACTTTGAATACAGCTGACCAAGATTCAAATTCAGATCTTCCCGTCATCGGCGGTGCAGTTTATTGTGAGGGTGACGCCTTAAACCATGTGGCCGCTGGAGCTGCTAATTAAAACAGTCTAGGCTGAATGATTTCATTCAGGTTTTGTGCCTTAATTATCGACTATGACGTCACACAATTGTAACATCCAGTTTGTTCTATTCCATCGGCCTCGTGGTATAGTGGTCAGAGCCCCTTACTGCTGATCTAGAGGTTCCGGCTTCAATTCCTGGCTGGTAAATTTGTTTTTTTCCGAAAGGGGAATTACCCCAACGGTCACCAGGTTTTGGTTGGTTAGGCTTAAGTTAGGTTTAAGTGTTTCCATTCGTTCCACAGCCTCATACTTACTATCACCATCATACTCACTATCACCATCATCTCATCTCATCGGGACACGGAAAGAGCCTCCACGGAAAGGATGTACTTTTAGTACATTCGGGTGTCCCCTGGACAACAGTACATTAGTACTGACTAATCTTTCCAGTACAGGGATACGAATGATGTAGCCCAGACGCGCAATATTATTATAGTTCTATTCCCATCTTTATCTCCTCCTCACCCATACCTTCCATAATGCAGGGAGTACTAAATCATTATCTACTATGTATGGTGAGCCTTATGACGTTTGACGCAGTATTAGTGAGTAACCCTAAATGTGAGTGATTTTGGACCAACCGAGATAGGAAGTATTGACTAGGTACTGACATATTTCTTCCTTTAATTCATGTAGTCCTGACCCAACAACTATCGGGCGATTGAATATAGGCTGGCAATAGAAACGTGAGTCGGAAGTAAACCAAAACAAATAAGGAAGGAATAACACGTGTTTTAATAACAGCGCCAAACGTCTTATGGAACAACCTGGTCCAAACGACCTCGTGCATTTCAGCTGGGACAATCCCAGATGGCGACAAACATCCTATGGACCAACCTGGTCCAAACGACCTCGTGTATTTCAGCTGGGACAATACCAGATGGCGCCAAACATCCTATGGACCAACCTGGTCCAAACGACCTCGTGTATTTCAGCTGGGACAATCCCAGATGGCGCCAAACATCCTATGGACCAACCTGGTCCAAACGACCTCGTATATTTCAGCTGGGACAATCCCAGATTGCGCCAAACATCCTATGGACCAACCTGGTCCAAACGACCTCGTGTATTACAGCTGGGACAATCCCAGATGGCGCCAAACATCCTATGGACCAACCTGGTCCAAACGACCTCGTGCATTTCAGCTGGGACAATCCCAGATGGCGCCAAACATCCTATGGACCAACCTGTGTCCAAACGACCTCGTGTATTTCAGCTGGGACAATCCCAGATGGCGCCAAACATCCTATGGACCAACCTGGTCCAAACGACCTCGTGTATTACAGCTGGGACAATACCAGATTGCGCCAAACGTCCTACGCGCGTATCGTGTGTCTTCTGAGAATTTTTTTTATAAAAGTGTTTCAATGTCGTTGACGCAGTTTAAAAAAAAACCACAAGTGTTTACAATTGCATTTAGTCAAATTAACATCGTTTTATAGAATCAAGCTAAGTGGCGATAGGGGAGGGGGTGGGGTAACGGGTTAAGACCCCATCTCATTTGTCTCGTGATGTTTTATGTTTCCGTTGTCCCAAGTTCTTTAACTTTGTCATGACCCCTCGGAGAGAGGTAGTATTGTGTTCATCTATAACGATATTTTACACAATGGTGATCATATCTCCGCAACTCTTTGGGACGCGAGGTAATTTATGATGGTAAAGTTGTTGTAGATCCATTAAAACTATAAACAACTTTAATTTAAATAATATTTTATAAAATCAGTAATTTCTTAGCTATATGCAAATTTACTTTCTTTTAAAATAGATCTTTGGGAAATGAGTTGGAAAATCCACAGAACAAATAGGTTTCTATAGCAATGTATAGTATTTCGTTTTACATATCTCACGAACTATTATAATAATTTGCTAATGTGTAATGGTAGAGTGATTGTGAAATAAAATGGAGGACCTACAGTTTAACGTGGGATCCGAACCACGGTGGAGGCCTGGCATTCCACACATTCACCAGTTGTGGATTAATACACGTCTTGTCAGAGGGGAAGGAAGGGTTTGGCAAACAGATAAATCTGTGCTGGGACCGAGGATTGAACCCCGGACCCTCAGCACAGAAGTCTGACACCTTACCCCTAGACCACCAGGTCACCCATAATTTTTATAAAGGGGAGAGAAAGTCTGTAGAGTGCACCGTTCTATTAATTTTTGAAGGGACGCTTTCATGTGCCAATGCATTCAGGCTCGATGTGGGATGTGACCCTTGGCTCTGTAGGTAATCTATACCAGTACCACCATCGGAAGAACCCTTTAAAGGTTATCAGAATAAATGTGCAGTAGCCAACACTGAACAAAACTCCACTTAATTTGTATTGAAACTGTGAAAATTGACGTCACCTACTTTTTTTGGTGTGTGAGTACAAGAAAATAGATTTAGTAGCTTTTTGAATATACTTAGTCAAGTTTTCATAGAAAGAATCTTCTCTGACAGAATGTTAATTGATCTACTTTCAAGTAGGTTATGTGATCTGCGGCGATCACTTTGATATATATTATCAATACCTATAAAATAATATTGATAAAATAGTAAAATGTTATCATTGTCAACTTAAAAAAAAATGCTTGTAGTTTATTAAGGCTCTTCCTATGAAAATATGACTGTAGGCCAATTCACCTACAAGCTATCAAATGAGTTTCATGATTTTAACATTCTTTTCTCGAAGAAAATAAAAATCTAAATTGTCTATGGATGTCTGTGTTTTAAAAATTAAAAATCAATCAATAATCAAATGTAATGTAAACCTTTATCTTTATTTTTCATTGCATCTTACTAGACATCAGAACAATTTGCGTGGAACCACCCTAACCGGGTATGTATGATGAAGGTAGAGGTAAAAATATCTTTACCCGTTTTTACGTAAAATAAAAGTGGGAAACAAATCTTGGATCAAACTACCCAGGATTCTAACCAGGACCTCTGTCATCAGAAAACTATATGCCTGCATACATACCGTTCCCTTACGGGGTAGGCAAGAAACTGTGCATGTATCTCAAAAAACAGCTCCGAACTTAATACATCCTCACTAACTTTCTCCACACTTCCCTATCCTTGTATACTCCCTTCGCTTCAACATTATTCATACACCGAACTATACATCATGTTCTTAAAGCTCTAAATGTTTCCCTTTTCACAATTCATCTACAACATTTAACCACGTCTTACATGGCCTACCATTTCCTTTTGATCTTATACCTTCATATATTTACTTCGTCACCCATCATCTCAACACGCCTAGGTCAACGTAGGAACCTTCTTTCACAATGACATAATGAATTCCCTTCCAAACCGCACTCTTTGAGCACCCATTAATTAACTTTGTCCAATTTATTGATTAAAATCGTATCAAAAGCTTTCTATAATACTTCCCTATGCATCACTGTTAAACTGTCTATGAGTAAAAATACAATTTGTAATATTTTTATTCCCGTCATTGTGGCTTAATGAGTTTTCAATTATCAAATAACGGCCTTCCTATGAAAATCAAATTTTTTATTTGATTGTTAGATAGAGTAGCTCAATTTTATTTTTCTTCAATTCACAATTTAAAATTTCCTGTGGTTTGATTGCAATCCCCTCCACCCCTCTAAAACATCTATATCAAAACATGCTCATTTACCAAAACAGTTTATTTTGCTATGTGTGGACATTTACAAACTTGTAACTAATTTTATTTTTTGTTAGAGGTTATAAATGTCGAAGATGTTATTCAGTTTTATAATTACTATCCCTTCGTGGTCCCGCTACCACAAGTGACCAAAGTCCGCCAAGAATCCCAACTTGAAGAACGACATACACAGGTTGGTGTCGAGCACCTGCAACGAAGGACAGTCGAGGGTCTCCTTCACCCCCGTACCTCCAACGACGAGCACCAGTCTGAAGTCGAACCCTTGCCTCTGACGGGCCGCCACCTCCACGGTGACGTCCGTCACCTGTTGGCATCCACTCGCGTCCAGCCTCGCCAACTGCCCGCACCGCGTCACCAGCGCGCAGAATCCGAGATCCGTCAACAGAGGACATCCACGACACTCCAGCGTCCTCAATCCGAGGTGATCCGCAGCCGCTTCTAGAGACTGGTCCGTCACGCATCCCAGGTAACTAATGGACAGGGACTCTAAGAGTGATAGCTTCAGGATCGCGACGATGCCCCGGTCCGTCAAGGAAGCCTCTCCTAGAGGGTTGTACCCACATCCTGAGACGTTCAGGCTTCGGATGTTGACGCATTTAGTCGAGAGGCTTACTACCGCCATGTCGTCGATGATGGGATTGAACTGTAGACTTAAGGTTGATAAATTGCGCATTGAGTACAGAGGTGTTAGCAAGTCGTGGCTAGCAAGCGGGTAGCAACCTTCCATCTTGAGTTCCCGGAGTTGCAATACAGACATTAGGATGGACCAGATATCGAGATCAGTCATCCGCATACAGCTGTTAATATGAAGCGTCTCTAGATTTTTTAATCTTCGTAAACCATCCGCGACCTTGGAAGCGCAAAGATCGTTACAGTCGTTAATATATATCTCCTTCATCGTCTCTTCCGGTAGACATTTCAAACACTTCCCATTGAGACCGACGAACCGTGACAGGTTGACGCTCTCCAACTTGCCGAGACACCTGAAAAATTTCCCTAGACATTTGTCTACGACCCCGAAACAATCTTCCATCTGGATGGACCTAAGCTCTTCACTAACGGTGCCCAGACAGAGCAGAGCTAGGTGACTGAGGGCGAGGCCGCTGACGTTCAGGTGTCTCAGGCACTTACAATGTTCGGCGACGGCGTTCAAGGCGTGCGAGGTCAGACCGTTCCTGCAGTCTGATATGTCGACCTCAGTGACGCGACGGCCGCACCGCTGCAGGAAGCCGTGTAGCGCCCTGAAACTGTCGTAAGGCTCCTTAGAGTATCCGGAGAGGACCTGGTAGAATTTGAGGTCCCTCTGACGTAACCATGTCTTCATACAGAGAAGTTGCCAGCGCTTGCACACGCGCTCGACCTTTACCAACTCCAACTTGGGCAGTAACGAGAACAGGTGAAACATACAATCGTCGTTCAGCTTATCTATGAAGTTTTTATTCTCGTCGATACAGTCATTGGTGCTGATTGACGTGTTGGTCTGAAGAATCCTTCCACTGGCGATCTCACACCTAACTCCCCCGTTGCGCCTACAGCAAAGGACCTTAAGTAAAGTCGCCTCATTCTTCGCCTTCAGTGAACCAAAATCCCTACTAAGAATCTTACCGTTCTTAAACTCGTCGGGCTGGTGTTCCGGATAAGCAGGCGACACTTGGAGCAACTTGCAGCCCAGTTCCTTTTTACTATCGTCAGTGAGGACCTTCAAGGCGGACTCCGGATACTTGAACGTGACGAAGCCATAGCAGATCTTGGTTCTGCGTTTCTTTACGACGTGGACGTCAACGATTTTCCCGAACTCGCGAAACAGGACTCTCAGATCGGATCGCTTGCTCCACGAGGGTAGGTTGCCGACGAACACTTTCCTGATCTGACGTATGGTCGGAGGGTCGGTATCGTTTTCCGATTTGGATGTATCCATAATATCCTGTTTGATACTTCTAAAGAAGGTCGATATTTTTAGGGAGAATTTCTCTTTGACCGCTTACCAATATTTGATGTTTTAATTTGTATACATTAAGTTTATTATATTAAAAACACTCGTACTTTAATACGAGTCTTCTGTTTGGAAAGAATTAAATAATAACAAACTCTTCTGATAGGCATTTTAAGCAAACCAGAGCAAACTAAACGACATTTGGTCAAATTAAATTAGCTCTACATGTCACAACAAACCCAGGTATTATTTACACTTACCATAGTAACCAAAATAAGCACGATAAATAAACGGTAGATTATGTTTTTTAATTTATTATCCAATATCAATCTCCATGCATCAGTAGATGGAATCACCCAACGTATGTTCTTCCAATTTGGAAACTCTTCGGTTCAAATCCCGGCCTGAATGCGAGGAAAATAGGTTCTAGTAATTATGCTGAGGATTCCGCGAGAAAGGAATGTAGATATTTTAAAATTCCATTAGAAACATACATTTAAAAGGAAAAATAAACCATTCACATAAATAAAGGTCTCTTTCACTATAATATTGACCGGCTCTGTGGTGTAGGGGTCCTGGCTTCAGACCCAGAGGTCCCGGGTTCGATCCCTGACGCGTGGTTCTGGTCAACTTGATCTCGTGAGGACAAAATAAGGAGTTACTTGAATGAAAAAAAGTAGCGGCACCTGTCTAGAAAACTGAAATTACTACCCCACATGGTTTGTTGTGCTGACCACATGATACCCTCTATCCACGGAAGTTGGCACTATCTTACACTAACAGACTGCCGCTAAGTCTCGATTGGAGCTGACTCTTTAGTGTATTTTTTCACTATGATATTATTAGAACCCGAATCGATGGGCACGTGGTCTAAATGTCAGGCTCGCCTAGTCTGGTTTGCTGGAGACGAGGAGGTTGGGGTTTAAATCCAGACCGTGTGTAGTGAAGATATTTTTCTTATCTAAATAGTTTCCTACTCTTCCTCCATGTAAATGCGGCTACATTTAATATAAATTCTACCTTCCTCGTCCTTACTCATTTAGCGCTCGAATGTGTAAAGCACAAAAGAGTAAAGAGCACATACAGACCAATTATCATAGAAAGGACCTTTTATCTGACAGCTAGAAAAGTTGGTAAATACACCTTCATGTATTCATACGTCAAGTAATGTTGACTACAACTGTCGTTTTTGAAAGATTTAATCAATACTTATAAAATAACAATAATAATATTATAGTGAAATGTTATCAATGTTGACCGCGAAAAAAAAAATGTTCGTATTTTCTAAAAGGCTCTTCCTTTGAAAATCGGACTGTTCCTAAAACTCTCTTGGACCCAACCACTATGTCAAAGGGAAAGAGGGAATAAAGCCGGGTCGAGAAAGTGGTCGGGTTTTTCACGCGCTCGCTACCACCAATACCACTTCTCCGTGTAAACGGTGCGAGTGCTTGACCACGATCAAGGAAAACCAATCCTCCGTGTAAACGGTGCGAGTGCTTGACCACGACCAAGGAAAACCAATTCTCCGTGTAAACGGTGCGAGTGCTTGATCACGATCAAAGAAAACCAATTCTCCGTGTAAACGGTGCGAGTGCTTGACCACGATCAAAGAAAACCAATCCTCCGTGTAAACGGTGCGAGTGCTTGATCACGATCAAAGAAAACCAATCCTCCGTGTAAGCGGTGCGAGTGCTTGACCACGATCAAAGAAAACCAATCCTCCGTGTAAATGGTGCGAGTGCTTGATCACGATCAAAGAAAACCAATCCTCCGTGTAAACGGTGCGAGTGCTTGACCACGACCAAGGAAAACCAATCCTCCGTGTAAACGGTTGCGAGTGCTTGACCACGACCAAGGAAAACCAATTCTCCGTGTAAACGGTGCGAGTGCTTGATCACGATCAAAGAAAACCAATTCTTCGTGTAAACGGTGCGAGTCCATGATCACGACCAAGGAAAACCAATCCTCCGTGTAAACGGTGCGAGTGCTTGATCACGACCAAGGAAAACCAATTCTCCGTGTAAACGGTGCGAGTGCTTGACCACGATCAAAGAAAACCAATCCTCCGTGTAAACGGTGCGAGTGCGTGATCACGACCAAGGAAAACCAATTCTCCGTGTAAACGGTGCGAGTGCTTGACCACGATCAAAGAAAACCAATTCTCCGTGTAAACGGTGCGAGTGCTTGACCACGATCAAAGAAAACCAATCCTCCGTGTAAACGGTGCGAGTGCTTGACCACAACCAAGGAAAACCAATTCTCGGTGTAAACGGTGCGAGTGCTTGATCACGATCAAAGAAAACCAATTCTTCGTGTAAACGGTGCGAGTCCGTGATCACGACCAAGGAAAACCAATTCACGACAAGTTTTTTTTTTATAATCTATCTGCCTGTCATATTTTCAGCCAGTCGAGAGTCTTGAAGTGAAGAGGTAGCCCGCTCATATTGTGTGAATATGTATTGTTGGAACGATGAGACTGAATGGAATTCGTTCATTTGTATGATATTATGATGTCGGGTCGTCAGTTTTAAGCTCCTCACAAAGCGTACTAGATCAGCGGTTCGCAAACAATTTTTTTTATATTGTACCCCTTGACCATGAATAAAAGTGTAATGCACCCCCAAGATTAAAAAAAAAATTCCAGATGACAGGCTTTTAAAAAAATATGACCATGTTAAATTATTGATCTATTTAATCTAGTGAGAAAAAATATCCGTTAGCAAAATATTTCAAATGCGACAAAGTTATTTAGAGAGAATCCTACTGCTATAGACTTAACATTATCTCTTATTGAGAATTGTTATGATCAGTTTTAAAAAAATTACTGTAAAAAGTCTGTAGAAAAGTTTTACACATTTTCTTCACAAACTCGTTCAAAAATAGAGGAAAAAATGTAATCCTAAACACAATATTTTCAAATCGAAAATTTTAATTGTAATTCTGGAGCTGATAAATTATGAATCCCAAAGTTTTTCGGTGAGAGGAGTGGGGATGGATGTATGCATGGCTTGGCACAAAGTTTTTGATGTCTGGTTGTCCAGATGAAACTACGGCTCCGAATTTAGCCTATTGCGGTATTTTTTATATTTTTAGGTACATCATTGATGAAAAAATACTCTAACAGAGATATGTTGTTGAGAAAGGCATCATAAACAACTAATGTAGAAGGTTTCAAATAGATGGTTGAAAATTTTCAGAAATCGGTCTCCAGCCGAGAGCAAATACGGGGAAAAAGAGGGGGAAATTACCAGATAACGGTAACTGCCAACAATAAGGGTTTTCCTCAAATCCCTTGTTATTTTGCCAGCTTTCCCTTGAGAGCTGCTCGCGTACCCCAGTTTGAAAACCACTGTACTAGAATAATATTATAATATTTAGCACCGCATCTTACTACCCGTTCGGGTTATACGCTTAAGTACTAATTACTCTAATGGATTAGGAATTGGGAGGGTTGAATTTAGAGGAAGTGAACCCGCATTTGCGTGGAGGGAGAGTGGAAAACCATTTAGGAAAAACCACCCCCAGTTCACCCGACCGAGACACTGTACTAGATGATCCACAAGCATTACGTCTTCTTATCCTACTCCTCACCCACACCTTTATCCTCGTCTGTTGACGATTTATTAAAATAGTACACAGTTCTTTTTTTGCAAAGCAAATCTATCACAACAGGAACTCCTTCCGCTAGAGCTTACATCTCTAAACTGAAAACAAGCACAAAATTCACGAATCCTGTGCAACACTTATAAACACATGTCTCGGTTCGAGTGTACTCGACCAGTTTCGAGCGCGTAAAAACCTCGACCATTTTATCGACCCGTGTACACCCGTTTTAAGTCTGCTTCCTTTTTTTTAGAATCGAAGGGTTCCGGCTTTCGGAATATCCTTTTATAAAAAAAAAAAACACAACGTTTTCGCAACATGAGATCCAATTATAATCGACCGGGACGGTTGACATGCGTGAATGTGTGTGTGTTTTTGGGGTGGAGGGGGTACGGAGGGGCAGTGTGGGGTGCAAGTACCGACCATGACCTCTCAGCCTTCCCTCCCCTCTTCTCCTCCGGTTGCTCGCGACTAGCAACGAACCCACGACCATGAACTGTGTGCTGACAGGAGAGGTCAAGGCTGTGACCTATATTCCTCACTCACACAGAGGAGACAAGTTTCCTCAGCTCCCCCCCCCCCTTATACACCCGCTCCTCACTCTACCTAATGTCGCACTTTCTCTCTTCTGTTACCAGCTGGAGAGCGTGAATTTACCTTCCGCACTATTGTTTTTTTACCTTTTGTTTAATCCTCCAGCCCGAGGGTCGTTAGTTTGACGGTCTCACGGCAATTTTCAGTCGAATCGTTTAATAAAACTATATCATCGTCTGGTGGTCTGGGGTTCGGACTTCTGTGTTGGGGGTCCGGGGTTCAATCCTCGGTCCTGTCACAGATTTATCTGATTGCCCAAACCCTTCCTTCACCTCTGACAAGATGTGTATTAATCACAACTTGTGAATGTGTGGAATGCCAGGCCCTCCCCCGTGGTTCGGATTCCACGTTAAACTGTAGGTCCTCCATTTCATCTCACAATCACCCTACCATTACACATTAGCGTAAGTGCGTACAGCCCGAACGGGTAGTAAGACGCGGTGCTAATAATAATAATAATAATAATAATATATTTTCGTTTCTTTGGGATCACGCTCAACTTAACGCTAACGTAACGTAATTTAACGTAAAGGTTCTCCTCATGTGTATAAATGGAAGCCTCCACGATGAAGATAGCTTAACGTAATAGTTATCCGGAGAAATACTTTGACGATAAGTGAAAGGGTACCACATGTTGCGAGTGACGTCAATACGGCTATTTAGTACTTAATTTGTTTGTTTATGGCGTGCAGACGTCTCCTTGGGTACAGTTTATCCGCGTATCACAAACTATAAAACGTCGTAGCCTCTTGTTACAATTCATTTTGTTTATCCAGTCAAGCAACCATTCAGTAAATTCAATACATCCGATCGAGATTCGAAATTCGATCTTTCTCATCATCGGCCGTCTAGTCTACTGCGATAGTGACGCCTTGCTCCATTCGACCACTGAAGTGGGTGAATGTTAAGTTGAGAGGGAGGGATATGGGGTTTGGAGGGGGGGGGTAGCTGTAGTATTACACGATGTAACGTAGGGGAGTAAATCACAGTGCTACGTAACACAGATATTATACTTGTATAATTATAATGTTGATAAAATAATATAATGGTTTTCACACGTACGCCCCCTTTAAAAAATCGATATTTGTGTCTTATAAAATTCGCGAATATATGAAGTACTTTCGAAATAATATTTGAGAGTAGTGAAAAACTACCTTCATCGGTCAAAATCGGTAATTTTAATAGGAAAATTATAATTTCTATTCGGGTTGTGACGTTAAAAATAATGACTGGATAAGAAATTTGATCAAAATACGGTAGTCGGACGTTTCTAGTTGTTTTTTTTTGTTGTTGCAAAGTATCATGGGTAAACATACAGCGTGTGAATTATTACAAACCTACTCTGGTGGTCGCGAGGTCTAATGCGCTACTCTCGTCAGTAGACTAGACTGCCGATGATAGGGAGATCAAGGTTCGAATCTCAGTCAGGTGTACCGAGGGTGATTTTGTTTCCAAAAATAGTTTTCTTACTCTTCCTCCACGCAAATGCGAGTACACTTCCTATACATAAATCTTCCTAATATCTAAAACCATTAATGCAATAAGTGCATAAGCGTATAAACTGAACGGGTAGTAAGACGCGGTGATAAATAAAAATAAAATCGTTACTGCATTTGAGCAGATTAAGCTCTTATTTTCGGCAAACGTGTGAAAGAAAGAGTTTGTTTGGAGGGGGGCCTGAGGAGGGGGGGCAAGTAGGGAAGAGGAAGTAATCCTGTTTTTGTCAAGATCTGCGCTTTCCTTCTCAACCGAACGGTTGTCATTTTTCTGACGCACTTTCAACTAGATTAGAAGGGACCAACCAGCAGCGACAATTTAAATGGCACGAACAAGGTCGGCAACGGTAAAATAAAATGTAAAAAAAAATAAAAATAATAACAACTTAGGTGGCCGCATAGTCTAAGGCATCACGCTCGTGTTGGACTAGACTTTCAATGACGGGGAAATCTGAGTTCAAATCTAGGTCTGGTGTACTGAGATTTTTCTTTTCTAAACGGTTTTCCATTCTGTTTCCACGTAAATGCGGTTACACTTCTTTATAAATTAAACCCAATAAATCCCTAACATATTATAGTAATTAGTACAAATACTACCGGATCGTTGCAGGTTATCTTACTAAATTTTATTCATAACTTTTAATAGGGGAAAACCCCGCTTCGGTGGCCGCGTGGTCTAAGGTACTACTCTCGCAGTAGACTAGACTGCCTATGACGGGGCGATCGAGGTTCGTATCTCGGTCGGGTGTACCAAAATTGGTTTTCCACCCTCTCTCCACGTAAATGCAGGTACACTTCCTCTAAATATAACCTTCCTGATCTCTAAAAGGTTTAGAGTAATCAGTAGAGTAAGCGTGTATAGCCTGAACGCGGTGCTAAAAAAAAAACAACGTAAATTAATTAATTTGGAAAAAATCCATCTTGACCTGCCGTGACGTCACAGATAGGCAACTTCCTTAAGGCAGACAGCATTTGTTTTTTCACATGTTGATATCAACAGTTGTTGAATATCTGTCACGAGTATAGCGGCCTTAGATGATGAGAAAAAGTTGTCATTAAATTCCAGGACACACTCGACAGATATTCAACAACTGTTGTTATCAACATGTGAAGAAAATTAAACTCTTATGTTTCTATTGGAGAAATATTTTATTTATTTTGACAAAAAAAAATTTTACCATAAAAACTGCAAAAATAAAAACACTGGCCTTTTCTCGCGTCCCCTTCCGTCCCACCTTTAGGTAGGATTCCCTAGGCGCGTCTTGCGTCTCGCGTCTGCGACCGCAGACGTGCGTCTGTTGGTCGCCAGTCACGGGTAATTTTATGTGCAGTACAGATCGTTTCTCATTTATCAGTTTTTCAGTTGTGTTTTATCTAATGCTCCGTGTTATTTTGGAATAGTGTGGATAAAAAAATACAAACTTGATCGACCAAATATTCCTGAGATCTTTTTCCATGTGTTGCTCTTCACATATTATTGACCCCGGAACACTGGCGAAAATATGTCAAAAATTGGTGGGTGCTTTCCCCACCTCTACAATTACATTTCTGTCCTCTTCTATGGAGAAATCTTGGACCCATTTTCAAAACCAGCCCATACAAACATAAAACTGTGCCGACTGGGACCTAAGATTTCATCGAAAAAACGCGGTTCCTTTGAACTACTTTTAAAAAAAAAGTAAGTTCTGTAAGCAATTTATATTTATTTCCTGTGTTGGCAAGTAATTATGACAAAACTAAATACAGCTCTACTGAAACACACGCTTGCCCTGGGGTGCTCTCGGAGCAGTGTGGACGCAGACGCAATGTAGAGACGCTGGACGCCGCACTCCGGTCGCCAGTCGCAGTCGCCTCGAAGGAACTGGCTACATAACAAGACTATGTAAATCAGTCCAGTCGTTGGTCGTAGACGCACCAAGGGAATCCTACCTTTAAGGATACGGACTGTGTGGGTACAAATACAATTTATACGGACTACGGACATGGAATCTATAGAAGGGGCTTAACTTGAACAACAACAAAAAAAGTTGACTTGGTCGCTTTTTTCCTCGCCTTGCTATGATTCATCTCATCTTAAATCACATTATTATCATCATCATCATCACCGCGTCCTACTAAACCGTTCGGGTTATACTCACTTACGCTACTGTGTAATGGTAGGGTGATTGTGAGATGAAATGGAGGACCTACAGCTTAACGTGGGATCCGAACCATGGTGGAGGCCTGATATTCCACACACACGCACACACACACACACACACACACACACACACACAAGTTGTGATTAATACGCGTTTTGTCAGAGGTGAAGGAAGGTTTTTGGCAATCAGATAAATTCGTGCCGGGACCGAGGATTGAACCCCGGACCCCCGTGCACAGAAGTCCGACACCTTACCCCCTAGACCGCCAGGTCACCCATCTTAAATCATAATAAGATGTATTGAAAACATCACGTTAGTTTACTTAAATAGCCACTTAAACAGTTAGCCTATAAGCGATGGCCGTGACTTGTGGCAATAGCCTCATCAACGTCACTCCAACCTTGCACCAAGTCAAGGTCAACAGTTTGACGCTCAGGTAGAAACGCTTCAGGAATTATTTATTCATTTTTATCCGTGTGGTTTGGGAGAGAACAAAAAGAAACATGTTAGTTTGCCCCTGGCTTTAGTCACAAAGGGTTGTTGTAATCAAAACCTTTTTTAAATTTTAAATTCAAAAGATGGGGTGTTTGAAGCCTTGAATCCCTCTAATTTTAAGGGATTCGAGATTCAAAAAAAATATCTACGTAAATATCTCGCATACAGAGAATATCTTGATTTCAAATAACAATTTTTAATCAAATTGGTGAAAGGAATTATAATATATACTTGTGTAGTTATGACAATCCACTTGTGTGGTTCAGAGGTCCCGGGTTCGATACCCAAAGCTTCGAGATTTTTCTATGAAGCAGTTGGGTCTGTAACGGCGTCAAACTCAACCTCGTGAGGACAAATGAGGAGCTACTAGAATAAAGAAGTAGCGGCTTTGGTCTAGAAAAATGAGATTAGCGGCCGTAGGGTTTGCTGTGCTGTCCACATGACACCCTTTATCCTGATAAATGGGCAGTATCTTCGCCAACAGACGGTGGCTGCTTGGCTGGTATGCCACGACTGCGGGCTAGCACCATTTAGTTTTTTTTAATTGGAAGAGTAACAATATCACCAAAAAAAAGAGGATCAAATTGTATTAATATAATTAAATTATATAAAAAAAAGTGTTCTTATTTTTGTTTATAACGTAATATACATGGGAAACATAATTTTTTTAAGTGGCACAAAGCCTTAAAACAGCTTTTTTTTTTGTTTTTTAAATTAAATTTTAAACATTTTCACTTTGACTAAAAATTTTAATTTCTTAAAGATTCAAGATTTAAAAGAAAATTTTAGATTCATATTCGAGAAATCCAGGATTCGACTCATCTTTAATTTTTTTATAATAATTTATTTAAATTATAACTTCTAAATAAACTGTTTTAAATTTCTACACCACTAGCAAACTAACTTAAATTACAACCAATATAACCATTAGGAATGTTGTCATGAGAATAAAAGTGAAGCAGTAAAATGTTATCAAACGCTGACCGTAAAAAAAATAATTCTTTACTCTTTTGCAACACCTAAGATAGAGGAAGTATTGTAATCATTAAAAAAAACTGAACCCGAAAAAGTGTTTTTTTCACTGCCGTCCATCTGTCTGCTTGTTAGTGATACGAGAGCTGAAACTATTTTACTGATCCGATTAGGATATTTCTAGGGTCTTAATGATGTTTCTCTGAGTGGTTTTATTGATGTTTCTCTGAGTGGTTTTATTGAGGTTTCTCTGAGAGGTTTTTAATGAGGTTTCTCTGAGTGGTTTTAATGAGGTTTCTCTGAGAGGTTTTATTGAGGTTTCTCTGAGAGGTTTTATTGAGGTTTCTCTGAGAGGTTTTATTGAGGTTTCTCTGAGAAGTTTTAGTGAGGTTTCCTTAGAGGTTTTAGTGAGGTTTCTCTGAGAGGTTTTAATGAGGTTTCTCTGAGAGGTTTTATTGAGGTTTCCTTAGAGGTTTTAGTGAGGTTTCTATAAGAGGTTTTAATGAGGTTTCTCTGAGAGGTTTTAATGAGGTTTCTCTGAGAGGTTTTAATGAGGTTTCTCTGAGAGGTTTTAATGAGGTTTCTCTGAGAGGTTTTAATGAGGTTTCTCTGAGAGGTTTTAATGAGGTTTATCTGAGAGGTTTTAATGAGGTTTCTCTGAGTGTTTTTAATGAGGTTTCTCTGAGAGGTTTTAATGAGGTTTCTCTGAGAGGTTTTAATGAGGTTTCTCTGAGAGTTTTTAATGAGGTTTCTCTGAGAGTTTTTAATGAGGTTTCTCTGAGAGGTTTTAATGAGGTTTCTCTGAGAGGTTTTAATGAGGTTTCTCTGAGAGGTTTTAGTGAGGTTTCTCTGAGTGGTTTTAATGAGGTTTCTCTGAAAGGTTTTAATGAGGTTTCTCTGAGAGATTTTAATGAGGTTTCTCTGAGAGGTTTTAATGAGGTTTCTCTGAGAGGTTTTAGTGAGGTTTCTCTGAGTGGTTTTAATGAGGTTTCTCTGAGTGGTTTTAGTGAGGTTTCTCTGAGTGGTTTTAGTGAGGTTTCTCTGAGTGGTTTTAGTGAGGTTTTTCTGAGTGGTTTTATAAAATTATATATCCAACCTTACAATTAGGGGCAGTTTACTTGAGGCCTAAAACATTAAAAAAAGTTATCTAAAAAAATAAACTCCAAACGATTTTGATTAAAATTCATATCCAATTATTTTTTAACATACCAAACAAAATGGTGCATCACATTTTCCCGTATAGATAAATTTGTGAATTCCTTACATAGGCGGAAAATTTTGATTCAACTGCAACTATTTGAGATGCCAAATAATTTATAGCTACAAACTTGTAGAACTCTTGAAAATAAACAACTTTTATTTGAAAGCATATTTTATAAGATCAAAATTTTTCCAAGCTATGGGCATATATATATATAGTTTTTTCCGTGTATGATATTTGGTGAAATGCAATGTTTTTTATTTCCAGTTATGTTTATAAAGGGGTAAGAAGTCGCTGTGGTTCACTGTTACATTTATTTTAAAAAGTGCTCCAAATGTTCATTCGCAAAAAAAACAAAAACAAGGTCGATAGTCAATGCCAAGAAAGAAGACCTGTCGGTATTATCGAGAGAAAAAACGTTTTGGTGGGGGGAGGAGAATTAACAAGGGGGGGGGAAGAGAGAGAGACAGACAATCTCGTCTCTCTTTGGAAGGTGTCAGCTGTCAAACGATTGCACTCTTGCCGTTCCGCGTACCGCCTCACTGTGGAAAAGAGGATATTGGCCCGGGTTCAACGCCTGAACCCTTCAACTCCTTGCCCCCACCCCCCTCATTCTTCTAGAGAGCGCGGGGTCGTACTCGCGTACGTCAGTGGCCGACCAATCAAAATGGCAAGGGTTGATTGAACTCCTCTACTAACCACAAGATAGGACCCGTCCTACCCCCTTTACCCCCCTTCAAAGAGTTACATCTAATGTGTTTATTATTGGATGGGAAATAGATTCATCTGATTTAGGATTGAGTGAAGGAGATTTGTTGACATCTTCTGTCAGATCGCAGCACCGGTCACTGTTAACTACATTGCCTGATTTGGTAAATTTGAAAGAGATTTCTCGAAGCGGGCTGCATCTTAAAGTGGGACGTAAGTTAAGGACAGGATTTGCTGCAGTTTTTATATAAAACAACAAATCAAATATAGCTACAGTAGAAACATAAGAGTTGAATTTTATTCACATGGTGATATCAACAGTTGTTGAATATTTTCTGTCGAGGGTGTCCTGGAATTTAATGACAAACTTTTTCTCTCAATTTAAAAAAATGGGGTGTGGTTGTGTCATGGACACGGCCGTGTGTTGTACGTGAATACGTTTATGTAACGGGTTATATTTTTTAAATAAAATATTTTTATTTATATATTTAGGATAAAAGCAAGGAAACAAATAATTATTGTGTTACAATATAACTTTACTAATGTTTTTTATATACAATCGATAGATTGACGACAGCTGACGATTAAAACTTAAACGAACATCGTAGCTTCTCCGAGTCAAAAGTTNTAATGCCGTCTTATGACAGATATTTAACAACGGTTGATCTCAATATTTGAAGAAAATTAAACTCTTATATTTCTACTGAAGAAATATTTTATTTAGTTTGGCAAAAAAAAGTTTTGCTATATAAACTGCAAAAGCACTGCCCTTAACTCGCTATTCCTACAATCCCACTTTAAGGGAGTCACCTAGTTATTTGAGATATTTATGTTTAGCATATACCACATTTGGGGGGTAAGAGGGGTATTGCAAGTATTTCCCTATTCACCTGACCACTGAGTTTTATGGTGAGCCTTTTCTTTTGTTAAGCGACAGTGCGAATTGAGTTATTAGTTTTAACTAACAATTTAATATATTTCAAAATGTTTGTATCAAGGCCGTACTCACGAGGGGGAGATCTTGGGGTTCAAACCCCTCCGATTGAGAAATAAATTCACACTAGATAAAACAATATCAATATAGTGAGACTAGAACAAAAACTGTTCCAGCAGTAGATTCCAGCGAGAAGCTATATTTGTAAAACTCCTACCTAATAATTTATTCTCTGAAGTTTAACGTATATCTTGGACAAGCTGTTGATATCATTGCATCATGAATGGTTGAATGCCACATATGATTGTGTGATTTTTTTGCACTTACTTTTTTTTATAAATCGTCTCAATAAAATACATATATTTAAATTATTTTATTACTTAAGGAAACTTCTCACTGATATTTTATGTATCATCAAAACTATATCACATATTAGGTTATTGTATCGTTAGCCAGTTGATTAAACTCATTAATAAAAATTGATTATTGCCCCCTCCCCTTTTTTTTACAAAAATCCCGCGTACGACCCTGGTTTGTATTGTATAGTTAAGTCATTGCTCACATCTGATGTTTACAGCAGTTGTATTATGAATATTTAATTGATCGAGTGTTTATACTCGTCAGAGGAAAAGTGAATGTGTTATCAGTAGATAAATAATAGTCCTCATGGGGTGAACTGCTCATTTTATTACCTCTCTTTCTATTTCATTACATTGGTGTCTTAAGTGCGATAGTGCTTAGGTGCTTCAAGTTAAAATACAACCCGCTTCGCAACATATATTCGAGATTATACAAATATAAAACGACGTTAAAGTTTTTACTTTGATCCAAAACATCTTCGTGGCACTCAAAGTACTCGCAATGATGGATATAGTCAGACGTAATTACTTTCTCGCTCACCCTAGGAGAACGTAAGTATTATGATCGTAAAAAAACTTAATTTGAAATGTTGATGGATGTCGATGTTTCATGCCCACATGTCTGTCTGTCTGCTATTCTGGTTAGAGCCGAAACCATTTTACTGATCGAGCTAAAACTTGGTATTTAAGGTTTTCACTGAAGTTCCACCGACGAATATTTTGAGATTATATATATATATATATACAAACCCCTAAAATAAAGGGTAGTTTACTGATGTGTGAATAGAGGAAAAACATCTTTGGTGACCGCATGGTTTAAGGCGATACTCTTGAAGTAGACTAGACTGTTGATGATGGGGATATTAAGGTTCGAATCTCAGTTGGGTGTCCTAAGGGTGGTTTTCTAGAATGTTTTTCCCCTCTTTCTCCCCATTCACATGCGGGTACACTTTTTCAAATATAGACTTCCTAATCCCTTAAGCCTTTAGCGTAATTAATACATAATCGTATGGGTAGTAAGACGCGCTGCTAAAGAAAAAAAAGAGAAATAATCGATTTTCTCAAAATCTGTTCTCTAACGATTTTTATTAAAAATTCGTGTCTAGGCACTGTTTAACATTACAAATAAAATGGCGTGTTTGAAGTTACTCTTGAGGATACTTTAAATTAGTGTGAATTTCCAGATTTTGGTAATATATCCTCCACTTTTTGAGAAAAGAAATAAGTTAGCTTATCAATATAGAGCTATAGGACTACTAAAGGTATATATATATATTAAATACATATTTATAAAACCTACGTTTCCCACATGGTACGACATCTTAGCTAAGTCGGTAGCGTGTATGTCTAGTGAGATAAGGGTACTGGGTTCGTCTCCCAGCATGGCCTAAAATTTATCATTGATCAAAAAATGGGTTCCCCCCATTTCTCAGTAATGAATTAACAGCGGTGGGACTGAATGTTGTGTCTGTCCTAGTCTTAAGTTTGATTATAAGTCATATGAAGCTACGACAGGCCTAGCAAACCGGTAGTAGAAAAAAATATATGGATTGAATAAAAAAAACTAACCACAGGTTGGGAACAGTAAGGGATGTAAAGAAAAGTTTCCGACATATTTTCAAAATGGAGGAGCTTATTGTTATGCTCTTTGGTTGAATAAGAAGCCTTTATATATGTTTCTGCGACAATATTTATTATTTCTTCTCACACATCTTACTAGTTTTAAGTAAAAATGTCTCTACTTTTAGATAAATAAGAAAGAAATTCTGTTGCGATGGGACGTACCATTAATACATATTTTTTTCTGACAGGGAAAGAAGAATTTGCCACTTTTCCTTATGAATAATACATCTCAACTTTTGATCGAAAACTCTCTCCACCCTTATTTATCAACGTCTCGGATGAGTCAAAGTCTGTAACCAAGAGCCATAACCATAACATTATCATTTAAAGGCGGCGACGAATTATTATGCACCGGTGAAGCGATGGGAACCAGGGCCATAAAAATTCCCCATTCTCGCCCGGAATTATTTTTTTTTAACGAAAATACCTTCCTCGGCACCTTTTTGAGGTCACTTTGGGCTATCCACGTATAAACTAATCACGCTATTGGAATAGGTATGCGATTAGCTTCGGTGGCCGCGCAGTCTAAGGTGTAACTCTCACAATAGATTATACTGACGATGGCTGGGAGGTTGGGGTTTCTAATTTCAGTCAGATTTACTGAGGATGATTTTCCCTAAATGGTTTACCAACTCTCCTTCCATGCAAATGCGGAAAATTACCTTTAAAACGCTTCCTTCCTCGTCCTTAACCCTTTAGAGTAATTATCTTGTATGCTCTGTGGTCTCGGGGTCAAATTTCTTGACTACAGAGCTTAAGGTCCTGGGTTCGATTCTCGGCGCTTCCAAAATATATCTGCGAGGCAGTGTGTCTGGATTGAAGTCAAACTTAGCTTCGTGAGTACAAATGAGGGACTACTTGAACAAATAAGTAGTGACTCCTCTCCAGAAAACTGAGATTAACGGTCAGAGGGCTCGTTGCGCTGATACCACGACACCATTTATCCGCAAATGTTGGAATAGCAGCGGCGGCCGCTCGGTCAGTATAGCTCACTTACGGGACTCACGAGACGAATATCGTGTATTCGTACAGCCTGAACAGGTATTAAGACGCGGTGGTATTATATTATTGTTTTTACTCTGTAGGTAGGTATTGATAATATCTATCAAGAGGGACAGCTGAAGATCAGATGTCTTGACGGATGAATATATTAAAGTAGAAGTAGTAACTTTTCTAGCTGTCAGTTAAGTCCCGTCCTACGGAAATGTGACTATAGTCGCAAGAGTGAGCTCTCTTTAAACTAACGCCTCAGCGCTCTCGGACACACAGCTGCCCAATCGACCTGGCGTTGATTACAATAATATTCCAGTAAAAATGTTAAGTTGTTGAGTAGCGATTTGCTCACTCTTAATTAAAGAACATTTCCAGTTGGGTAGAATTTATGTAAAAGTTTTTTATTTATTTTTTCTAATATAAATTTAAAGATGAATTACAAAGATGTTTATATCTGTTGAGGCTCCCCTGGGGCAGTTGGAAATTGGAGTAAATGCTTGCAAAGTTAATGATAGCTGTGTTAAAGTTTGCCGGTATAATAGGTTACGTAAAAAATGGGAGCACTTTCCGTGTCTCTCGACTTAATAACCGTTCGGGGTTTCCTCATATGTTACACCTTTAGGGGCTTCTTATGACTTTTTAGTTCGAACTGTATTACCTAGTTAAGTTAGGTGTTCTAGCTGTATTACCCACATAAGTTAGTAGTTATCTGTGGGGTGAGACGGGCTCTTAAGATGCTAGAATAGTCCATCAGATATTTCTATAGGCCAGAAACCAAGTAGGTTTATTAAGTTCCTGTGTGGGGAGCTGCCCGGCAGTAGGAGAACCAACAGGGGAGAAATTACGATACAATGTTTGTTGTGACCCTCTCTATTAAATAAAATCATTCTATTCACAAAGATCCATTCTATGCTTCTTTACTGGTTACCTTCGTTTCCTGGGCATTTAGCTCTTAGTAATCAAAATAAAAATGTAAATTCCAAGGCTTTTCAGAGTGAAAAATGCAACTTTTAAATTATGTTTGCATGCGTATGATAGAGAATTGTAAACTTGTCTACCTCTAATGTGCCGGTGCGGCGCTGCATCGCCTGTCCCTCTATATTTATTTATTATTGCTACAATCTAAATATGTATTCATATTTGTCTTAATAAACGTAATTAAAGGTTTTGTCGATATTAACTAATCTAAGCGCAAAATCTGATCGTCACTATCTCATATAACCTAGGCATTCCCATTTAAATTCACTGCATCGTGATGGCTTCAATTTAAAATCTAGAGGTAACCCATTACGTTACGTGACCGTTAAGTTGCTGGTAGTCCGGTAAGAGGGGTTTGTATTTAGGGCAGAGGTCTTCAACCTTTTAAGGTCCGAGGACCAAAGTTTCTGTCTCAAGTTGACCCGCAGCACTGTTCCGACATGATTGCGATTGGACATATTATTTTTCTTTTGTCGTCCCGAGTGTCTCAGTGGTGATTGCAAACACGAACACCCCCGACTATGTCCGAACACCACCGATTATGTCCGAACACCCCCGACTATGTCCGAACACCCCCGATTATGTCCGAACACCCCCGATTATGTCCGAGCACTTCCGACTATGTTAGTAAACTCCCGACTATGTACGAACACTCCCGACTATGTCCGAATAGTCCCGACTACGTTCGAACACACCCGAAATAGTACTTTCTCCCTTGTCTACTAGAGCAGTCATTTGCCGGTTCAAGGTAAATTTGTATAAAAGCATAATATTTTTCTACGTGTATAAAGAAAAAATAATTTACAAAACAACTTATAATATATATTTATTTTAGTATTTAATTATGTGAAATATAAATCTATATTTGTAATTTTTTTCTCTTGAAATAATTTTATACAGTTCATGAGCCAGCGGGCAGTAAACAATGTTACGGTGGGTCGAGGGTTGAAGACCCCTAATTTAGGGTGTGTACTCACCTCTTGGTGTCGCCCTTGTAGAGGAACGCCGCCACCTGGTGGTCCAAGGGGATCACCCTCGTGTCGTAGAAGACGTCGTCCTTGGGGATGTCGAACCAGTACCGCGGCTGACGCACCCGGGACAGGTCCGTCGTCGTGCCTTCCTCGCCGCCAGACGCCGCCAGTAGCAGCGCCATGACGTGCGCCACCAGCGCCGCCCTCACCACTCGACCCGCCATTCTCCTGTAACGAAACAGATCCGAGGGGGAGGGTTAGCGACGTTACCTACTGGCTGGATTCTTTTAACTCTTTTGTAAAGCGGGTTGCATCTTAGCTTGAAGCTCTTCCTCAAGCCTCACACTTAGACGGGAGTGTACAGAATATAGAGGGAAGAATAATAGTAATATGGAGATTAGGGAAATAGGGTAACAGGATAGAAGGTGAATAGGATAATAGAAGAGTAGGAAAATAGGCGAATAGGGAATAAGGTAATAAGTTAGGTGGGAGGATAGGAGAATTTATGAACCAGGTAATAATATTATAGAGTAAGAGGAGGAAATGGAAATATAAGATCAAGGGAATAATATAATTCGGGAATAGGAAAGTATAGGAATAAAATAACAAGGGAATAGGAGAATAGAGGAATAGATAAACATCGGACTAAGATAGTATGGAATTAAAATAACTGAAGAATAAATGGTACGGTGCACCGCACAGATTTTCTTTCTCTTTCTATAAACTCGTAAGATTTCTGAACAGAATAATATACATTGTATCATAACCACTCCACATAAGAACACGCATAAAATAATATACAATGATATAGAATCAATGAGAAAAGAGGCGCATCTTTGTCCACCTAAGAGCATATCAAACAGTTTAATGTTTTAAAAACCTTAATAAAATAGTATTTGAACCATTTGCTGACAGTTTGGTAACTCTGATCTGCTTTACATGTTCCAATTTATGAAAATTATATTACTATAGATGAATGGAGGGAAGAAAGAAATCTTAGGAATCAATAAATAATGAAAGAATGTGAAAATGCAATATTAGCTATAGTGAATACTAGTTCATTTCCCCCCCCCTTTTAAATGGTTTCCCACTCTCCCTAAATGGGAAATGCTGTTACATTTCCCACAAATTTTCCCTTACTTATGTATACTCTATTAGGGTAATTAAATGCCTATGCCCCTATAGCCCGAACTAGAAGCTAGATGCGAAGCTTAAAAAATAACTCAAGAGTAGGTACGCTTGTTGTATTGAGCTAGTATTTTTTATATACAGGCTTAATACATCTAAACAAGCTTTAAATTTTAACCACCTAAAATAAATAAGTAATCAAAATAAATATTATATGTAATTTTTTAGTGGATAAATAGGCCTTTTCTATATACGTATGCTACTCTATACACTTAAGTTTGTATAGTTAATATTCAATCTAGGACTAATAATGTAGGAAAAATAGTTTGCCTACGTATGTAGGCTAAATTAACTACCTAAGTAGTATAAGTATTATTTAGGGTGAGTAATCTAGCTAATAATACAAGATAAATAATGTGCTTAGGCATGCAGTGTCATTAATCTAGCTAGTAAGACAAAATACATAATGTACTAAAGTAGCCTATCTAAGTGTGTCGAGTAAATATTCTACTGAAGTAAATCGTGTTGGAACAAATATTTCAACTCCAAAAAAATTATCCCCAAAACAAACCCGTGGTCATAACGCCTGAATCAATGGACTTAAAACGACCCAAATTATCCTCGGTAGGGTCTGATAGTTTTCCGTAGTGGAGCCGAGATTAAAGCAATTTAGCTGTTATTAGTTTCACTCCATATTTCCCCATTAAGTTATCTTCTTGATGGGGAATAAACTACTAACTACCTTATTATCTTGAAAACACCTCAGGAATTAATGTCAGTTGATTAACTTATGTGGTTAACGGAAATTTGGAGACGAGGAACATTCTTGGTTTGGAAATTTTACATAAATTAGTTTATTTTTTTAAAGATAAATAAAAATAAAAATGTCAAATGGGCGGTTTATTTAAAAAAAATAATATGATGATGTATGCATCTGTTTTATATTGCAAGATATCACAATTTATAATTTTAATGGAAGAAAAAGAATTCAATATTTCTGTTTTGTGTTTACACAGTTATAAACTACTTTTATTTTATAATATTATTTTTTTCTCGGGATCATTTTTAAGTCTTTAAAGAATTACTAGAATTTTAAAAAAATATATATTTTTACGTTTCTCATAGAGGCAATATTGTAGTTTGTAACACTTTTGACCAGATTTCCTAGGAGCCCGTTTCACCCCACGGATAATACCTGAAGCATATTATATAATATTTCATGTTAACTTATGCAGAATTTATCATATTTAGTGAAGGGCGTTTTGAAGCGTCACTTTGTCCCACTTTTTAAAATGAAGGTACAATACATATTGTGCTTTTTAGTATTTACGATTCTTAAAAAATTAGCAGTAAAGAACAGGACAAATTTTGAAAAGATCTCCCAAAACCAAGTTGCAATTCTTTAAGGGACAGTGTAAGCGACCTTGGACGATTTATTTTTAAGGAGGTAAATCATCCAAAGGGACGTTATGAGGGTTACAAGAAGCCCTCGTGGCAGCCATTGGAAACACACTCTCGATAACACCAGCAAACAGAGTGGACCTGTGTTACACTCTAACGATAACACCAGCAAACAGAGTGGACCTGTGTTACACACTCTCGATAACACCAGCAAACAGATTAGACCTGTGTTACACTCGCTATAACACCAGCAAACAGAGTGGACGTGTGTTAAACACTCGCTATAACACCAGCAAACAGAGTGGACGTGTGTTACAATTTCGATCAGTCAAAGAATGCGAGATGAACTAGTCATTTCAACTCAACTTCCACTATTTATATTTATTATTTCATAACCAGAACCAAAGTGTGACATAAATTAATCCTAATATTTAATTTGTGATCTTTAAATGGTATAGTCCATCTAAATCAAACCCAGTCTAATCGTCGGTAGGAACGTCAAACTACCTGGCGCCCGGACACAATGTATTTAAATATTTAAATGTAGCACCGGGATATGAACTGGCTGACGTGAATCCAGAGTGATCAGGACGTACAGTAACCCGGTCAAGAGTTGAACTAAGTACGCCAGGATGTATATGATCGCGTGCCTTTAGACAGCTAGCTTAGTTAGATAATACAATATTTTAAAAAGTACAACAAAACTGAAAACAAGAAAAAACTACCAAAACGATTATAATTTCTCTGTTGTCAAATGAAGAATGACCCGCTTCGGTGGCGGCATGGTCTAAGGCGTCAATCTTGCAAGACTGAACTCCCGATGGTTGAGAGATCGGGGTTTCGACCCCCGGTCTGGTGAAATGAGTGTGGTTTTTTTTTTCCTAAATAAATCTTCTCTTTCTCCACGCAAATGTGGGCATACTTTTTCAAAAATACAACCTTACCCATCCCTAACACATTAACTTAATTAGTATATAAGCGCATAAACCGAACGGGTAGTTAGACCCTGTGACATTTAAAAATAAATAAATAAATAATAATAATACTAATAAGGGAAGTGTTGAAACCTTTCACCGCCATTTTGAATCGAGAGATATTTTTATTGAAATAAAAACCCACTCTTAAATAACGCGTGATTTCTGGATGCAAGTGACGCTTCTAAGGGCTCCGGAACCCCCTAAACCCTGTCACCCCCTACCATCCCTCCCAGGGAGTCGAACTGAAATATTTATGTTATGTTTCTTGTTCCTGTTCTTCCAGTAAACATCTTAAGGTTCGGGTTAAAAAAAATATTCGGGTTGTTTTTGATTCTTAATTAGGTAAAGGTTCTGCTTCAGGTTCCTTAATTATTTTTTTATTTAATAGTCGTAATACCATTATAAAATTAGTAAATAGTAAAACGGTTCATTAAAAATAATCACAGTAAATTAAAAGCTATCAATATAAAAATTCAAAGCAGTGGATAAGATATTTTTTTTAAAAAAAGAGAGAGAGAGAAGGAAAACTAGAGTATTTCAAAATCATGTTAAGTTAAAGATAGAAGGGCATAAAATGCAATTTTATAAAATAATTAAAGAACCGATAAGAACTTTAATGCACCTAAATATAAATCGATTGCGGTTCCTTTAAAATGACTGTTAATTT
>CABFWO010000632.1:65933-80561 GCA_902155825.1 Timema genevievae | reverse complement strand
AAACCCCCCCCCCCCCCATTCCCCTCCTTTATGAAATGACATCATTCTATTTCCAGAGATCCATTCTAAGCTCCTAAACCAGTTAACCTTGCGTTTACCGGGAGTTTAGCTCTTAATGATCAACAGAAATATGTGGGTTTTTGGACGTATCAGACTGAGAAATATCAATGTTTAAACAGTGTTTATAAGTCTATATAAGACTATAGGGTCATATAACATAGTTTTGTGTTCATTCCAGTAAACACAAAAACTCTTGTATTAGCTACCTTTAGCTACCTAGGCAAACCTCTTAAGGCGTTGTACGTCTCAATGGCCCTTTAAAGGCCTAGGCCTGCAAAAAGATGTACCTAGATCCATGTTCATTGAAAAAGTAACAGGCGATAGTTTAGAAAGAAAATCTGTGCCGATTATTTGCACCCGTTCAAGAGTAAGAGTAACTTTAAAATCATGTCATCCCGTTAGTGTAAAATGGTGGCATATTATCGAAGTGCCTCAGAATATTTTAGTTAAATGTACTCAGATTAATGATAAAAATAATTAAAATAGCATACGTCTTGCAAGGACACAGTTTGTTTCGATCTAAATTTAGCTGAAGTATAACAAAGTTATAACCTCTACCGGTTAATGTCACAGACATAGCATTGGGAGGTGGGAGTGGGGGTGCCTTCCGTCCCCCAATGTTGGTGGGGAAAAGTTGGAAATTTTGTGGAGAGTTGAGCTCTTGAATTAGGAATTTCTAGAATTAATTTGTACCACAGTACTCTTGATTATGAAAGTTTTTTTAACGCAGACTTGTACAGACAAATTTTAAACTCCCCAACTCATCGAACATTGAAAGGTATTTAAATAGATTTTAAGACATTTTTTTTTCAAGTTTCTATAAATATTTTATTAGTATTAAAATTTCCATAAATAAATAAATAAAATAAATAAAATTCAAGCCTTCAAGCCTGTCGTAGCTTCATTTGCCTTATAATCTAACTTAGGACTAGGACAGGCACAACATCCAGTCCCCGAACATTATATTTATCAATGTTAAAGGGTAAGCCTATGCCGGGAATCGAACCCAGGACCTTAAGCTCAGCAGACAAACGCGCTAACGACTGAACTAAGGTGTCGGACAGAAAGTAGTAATAAAAATGAAAAATAATAATGTTGCTGTTTGGAAAGCACACAGAAGTATTATGACAACTATGATTTAATTGTTTGCTTATAGTAAAAAATTTTAAGCATTGTATTTTCTTCTATTTTCATTTGAGATTTAAAATGTAGTAGCATCGACTTTAAATTCTTCACACGGGTTGGTAAAAAAAAAGCGTGGAAGATGACTCTATTATGAATGACGTACCGCCGCAAGTTTGCTCTTTGTTTAGTGAATGGAAAAACGGTGTAAATTTTTTAAAAAAAATAGCAGCTTGGGTGCAAAGTTGCGCCATTTCTATGCTTGTACTGGAGAAAATTTGCAACCATCAATAAGTCCAGACTCTGGTTTGCGAGACATCGCGTCTGGACTGCGCTTTAACACAAAAAGTTAATTGTGTGCTTGGTGAATATGAAGATCTTCTAAGAGGAGTAAATGAAGACAGAACCATTCTTCAGAGGATTACACGGAGAAAGGCCGGCTGGATGGGTTGTATTGTGAGAGGAGATGTCTTATTGAGTGATGTCATTGAAGACAAGGGAGTAGAGCATCGGCCCTCTGGGGGGCCTCGAAAAAATAATTTAAAATGTTTTTTTGCTTATTACTAAAGACAATTATATCTTAAATTTTACGTCTTGAAAAAAATAACTTGATGATCGTAAGCATGTAGGTACGGTAGACTCTCGAATTTCCGGGGTAATGGGGGTGAGGGGAAAGCACGGATAATAGAAATCACGGATAGTACAAATAATCCACAGCTGTTTACCAACGTCATTCAAAATTTTCTGCCCCTTTGTTTCTACTTATTTATGTGTAAAGGGATTTTCCACAGTGGTTAGTTAAAACGAAGCAGCGAAATCGACTCTGAATCGACTCCTGCGTGTGAATAGCATTAATTAATACAATTGAAGCAAGAATAGACAAATTAGTGGAAAGTGTTCAACAGCAGAGGCCCCAATGAATAATTTTATTCAAGTTAGTTTCTGTTTTAATTTGTTTTTTGTTATAATCGGTAAATAAAGCCAATATTTTATAATAAATCTTAATGATTAATATGTTATTAAAACTAGGTGACCACGAGTAATAAAAGGTTAACTACCACTGAGTAAAGGACTAGGAAGATAATTATGGACGACCTCAAACAAGGAAAGAAGATAAAGTTTCAAGATATAAAAAATAATAAAGATAAGCTGCTGATAGTACGAAACAATTTCACCAAAGCGACGGACCTTTCGAAAGACAGTAATGTAATTACCAACCGGCTCTTTGGTGCAGTGGTCAGTGCACCTGGATTCGAACCTAGGGGTCCCGGGTTCTATTCCCGGCTGGTACATTGGGTATTTTTCCCGAAAGGAGAATCAACCCAATGGTCACCAGGGTTTGGTTGGTTGGGTTTAAGCGTTTCCACTGGTTCTACACGCTCGTATTCACTATCACCATAATCTCATCGGGACATGGAAAGAGCCTCCACGGAAAGGATGTACGATTAGTACATTCAGGCGTCCCCTGAACAACGGTACATTAGTACTGGATAATATTTCCACTACTGGGCTATGAGTGATGTAGCCCAGATGCGTAATATAATAATAATAATAATAATAACGTAATTAGTTCATATATGTTTATTCTGAACGGGCTGTGAAAAGTGGGGACAAAAAAAAAATGTATGCATGTAACCCTAATAGGTACCAAGATTCTATGAAAAGAAAACCAAGCTCTGTTTACCCCTAAAACACTCCACGCCACGCCACTGGATTCGAGCATACTCGGAACAAACCCAGGCGGTGGAAGATGATGCAGTGTGTGTTCCCCTCTGAAGAGGCGATAATCCTCCCCATGGTGAATAATACATTCATGGCTATCGGAGCTTACAACTCTATTGAAATTATGCGCATACTAACAAAACTTATAATACAAGCGGCGTTTGAAGAGTAACTTTTAACTTCATTTCAATACACTAAAAGGGCTACATATAATTCCATTCAATGGTGAATTTCTTTTTCAAAACTGTCAGGTAAGAAGACTTATCAATCCTTTTCATTATTATTATTATTAAATATGTATTTAAAGTGAATAGACTGTGACAAGGGTTGGGAAAAATACACCCCTTGCTCCACATTTATAAGAGGATTTAGAGGGAGTTGGGAGGTAGTCCCTATTAGAATATGAATAGCTGGTGACGAGATTCGATTATTTTGTTTAAGTTTCATTTTGAAAGATGACAGTTTCGCACGACTTTATTTCACGTGACAAGTGGTGCGGCCTCTATTGAAAGCAAGTTTCTATCTTTGAAACAGTTTTTTTCCACCTTTATTTATATATATATATATATATATGCATACATTTAAAAGAAACCGCTGAATGATTTGACCATGATACTTGGGTTTCTTAGTTCAAACCCCGGTGAAGAACTGAAATATTATATTTCCGTATGACTCAAACTGATCGTGCAAACTTTATATTATATTAATAAATAGGGGTTGTGGGAATATTAGGGGTTGTAATACGATGGTTGTATGAATATTAGGGGTTATGTGGGGTTAATGTAACTACTGCATATTCCTAAATTCTTAATTTTAATTAAAACTCAATTTTTTTGTTTTACAACTCGATTCGATTACTAATAATGTATTTTTATAACAATTCTTTTTCACGAATCATATCAATTATGATTATCAGGCTAAAGAATTTTTAATCAAATTGAATTTAGGAGTTAAATAAATAAAATTCTGCGTTTGAATAGTGAATTAATGTTGAGAAATTCTCAAAGTTTTCTTTCTTTATATATAGATAAAATAATGAGTCTGTCTGTCTGTTTTCTGTCATGAGCATTGCGTGATATCTACCGCACGAAGAGGTCTGAAATTTTAAAAATTTGTAGCACCTGTACACAATCATGTGCACCTGGAAGTAGGAATTATACAATTTTGACTATATTTTTTTAAATTAATTAAAATCTGCGTTGAAATAAGTAAAATGAAGATTTTTTTTTCTATCTGGAGCAAATAAAGGCGTTTCTCGGGGTAACCACGAAATGCATTGCTGGATGTCCTGGAATTCAATGACAGATTTTTATCTTCATTTAAAAAGTTTATCATCTAATGTATCGCTATGTTATATTAGCACTACGTCTTACTACCCGTTCGGGTTATACGCACTTACGCTAATATGTAATGGTAGGGTGATTGTGAGATGAAATGTAGGACCTACAGTTTAACGTGAGATCCGAACCACGGTGGAGGGCCTGGCATTCCTCACATTCACAAGTTGTGACTAATACACATCTTGTCAGAGGTGAAGGAAGGGTTTGGCAATCAGATAAATCTGTGCCTAGACCGAGGATTGAACCCCGGACCCTCAGCACAGAAGTCTGACACCTTACCCCTAGACCGCCAGGTCACCCCAAGTCTCGCTATGCTCATGACAGATATTCAACAACTGTTGATATCACCGTGTGGATAAAATTAAACTCTTATGTTTGTACTGGATCAATATTTTATTTATTTTGGCAAAAAAAAAAGCTTTGCCATAAAAACTACAAAAAACACTGGCCTTTTCTTGCGTCCCCCTTCTGTCCCACCTTAGACAAGGAAAGTAGATAAAATTTCAAGGATATTAAAAATATAAAGCTGCTAATTAGATGTGCTAGATGACTCAATTTTGGACAGAGTAACGGATCTATCGAAAGACAAAACACCTGATAACTTAAGTTTCCAAACAGATTCGAATCTCAGTCAAAAGTCGTATTCAGATTAGAAATTTCGCTGAACCTTTTTACAACAGGAGTAAATGAAACTAATATAAACCGTTGTTCGGCTCGCTATACCTGTTATTTCACCTCGTATCAAGTTAACGATCTGGAATATCTGCCCGATTTACCTTTTAATATCATAGGAAGTCACTTTTATAGTGCTTGAACTTCATAATATTATGACAAGTCTACCATTTTATTACTAAGTCAACGTTTCAACATGTTGATTACTGCATTTACTCAACACACACACACACACAAACCACCAGTTACAGGTTACAAGGGTTTGGGGGGTGGTGGGGGGGAGTAGGAGCTCAGAGAGGGGGTAGTACTTATACAAAAATATGTACATCTTGGGCGAGATTCATTATTCCACTCACAGGGTATTAATTTATATTATTGTATTTTATTACAGCATCACTCAACGGTTTCACCCAATCATTGTTTCACCCTCATACCGTGAGGATAAGGGCTAGCGACTGCTGCCTGTAACTCACAAAGCAAAATCAGCCCTTTCTAAGATGACCTAGATTGACGATTCTGTCAATATGGATATTCTTAGTCGGGCAACAGCCTCACGGCGCTTGGGTGAGAAGAGCCTTCGACACGCTTCAGTCACTCTCCAGTCATTCTCATGTTAGACCATGGTCTGCTGACGAACGGGATATCGGTGTTCGAATCCCGGTCGGGTATACTGATCATGGTTTTCCCACCATCCTTCTATGCATATAGGGGTACATTACCTCTTAAATGCTTCCTTCCGCATCCTTACCTCATTAGAGTAATTATAATATATGAGTGTAGCTTAAACAGGTAGTAAGACGCGGTTATAAAAAAATAAAATTGCCCTTCCATATCGACGCTATTTCTATACACAGAGTGTCCCAAATAAAACTGGCACCAAACGCGTGGTATTCCAAAGTATGTGTTCGAAATGTGTGCCACCATTAACTATTGAATAACCCGCCTCGGTGGCGTAGTTGTCTAACGCGCTAGTCGTGTTGAACTTGACTGCCGAGGACGGGGAGATAGAGGTTCGAATCTCGGTCGGGTGAACTGGGGGTGATTTTTCCTAAATTGTTTTCCACTCTCCCTCCACGCAAATGCGGGTTCACTTCCTTAAAATCAACCTTCCCAATTCCTAATCCATTAGCGTAGTTAGTATTTAAGCGTGTAACCCGAACGGGTAGTAAGACGCGATGCTAAATAATAATAATAAAAATAATAAACTATTGAATAGTTTCAATAAATATACTTTTACTAGTCGGCGTGCAGAACTATGCATGGCGGCTGGTGGCGCACATTTAGATAAAACCGTGCGTTTGGAGCTGGTTTTATTTGGGACAGCCTGTACTTAAACTCATGCTGCCACTATCGAGCCTTTACAGTATAAGTATAGGAGTACAGTGTAAACATGTGTGTGAAATCAAATTGCGATTATTATATATGTGGTTTTTCTGGTAACAATCCAGAAGCCATCTTTGTTTATACTATATTTTTAATTTGTTTTATTTGTTCTCATTACTCCCCCACACCCCACGTCTCTCCACTCACCACTCGAGTAGATTCTGTTCCTGCAAACGTGTGAATTTCCGCGTCACTCGAGTAGATTCTGTTCTCACAAACTTATGAATTTCCGCGTCACTCGAGTAGATTCTGTTCTCACAAACTTATGAATTCCCGCGTCACTCGAGTGCGTTCTGTTCCTGCAAACGTGTGAATTTGCACGTCACTCGAGTAGATTCTGTTCTCACAAACGTATGAATTTCCGCGTCACTCGAGTAGATTCTGTTCTTGCAAACGTGTGAATTCCCGCGTCACTCGAGTAGATTCTGTTCCTGCAAACGTGTGAATTACCGCGTCACTCGAGTAGATTCTGTTCCTGCAAACGTGTGAATTTCCGCGTCACTCGAGTAGATTCTGTTCCTGCAAACGTGTGAATTACCGCGTCACTCGAGTAGATTCTGTTCCTGCAAACGTGTGAATTCCCGCGTCACTCGAGTAGATTCTGTTCCTGCAAACGTGTGAATTACCGCGTCACTCGAGTAGATTCTGTTCCTGCAAACGTGTGAATTTCCGCGTCACTCGAGTAGATTCTGTTCCTGCAAACGTGTGAATTACCGCGTCACTCGAGTAGATTCTGTTCCTGCAAACGTGTGAATTCCCGCGTCACTCGAGTGCGTTCTCTTCCTGCAAACGTGTGATTTACCGCGTCACTCGAGTAGATTCTGTTCTTGCAAACGTGTGAATTCCCGCGTCACTCGAGTGCGTTCTCTTCCTGCAAACGTGTGATTTACCGCGTCACTCGAGTAGATTCTGTTCCTGCAAACGTGTGAATTTCCGCGTCACTCGAGTAGATTCTGTTCCTGCAAACGTGTGACTTACCGCGTCACTCGAGTAGATTCTGTTTCTGCAAACGTGTGAATTTCCACGTCACTCGAGTAGATTCTGTTCCTGCAAACGTGTGAATTACCACGTAACTCGAGTAGATTCTGTTCCTGCAAACGTGTGAATTACCGCTTCACTCGAGTAGATTCTGTTCCTGCAAACGCGTGAATCGGGCTTTACTCCACCTTTTCCGCCCGGTGGAGAGTCACCACCCCTTCTTTACCAGGGTGTATATAATCACCGTCGATCTTGGAGAAGGAGTCGAAAGGGAGGGAGGGAAGGACTTATCCTTTCATTACCTAACGACGAATTGAGAAATCATTGTTATTATCTATCGCACGATCGTTGACTTGAGTAGCGAACGATCCTGAGAACATTTTCCCTGTATTAACAGACAGGTCTAAGGTGGTCCTCTGTTTCTCTCTTTTCTCTATGTTCCTCATTTTTCTATGTACATCTCTCTATTTTTTTCTATATCACTTTTCTCCTTTTTTTCTTTCTCTCTTTTTCTTTCTTTTTTTTTCTCATTCTATATCTTTCTTTCGCTTTCTTTTAATCTCCTTATTTCCTCTCTCTTTCTATTTATTACTCTCAATCCTCCTTTCTTTGTTTCTTTTTATATTTATCCGTATTCATCCTCTCAACCATTCAATTAGCGAGCTGAGTGAGGTCCTGTTTGTTTGTTTGTCTGTCTGTCTATCTATTCCGCAATTAACGCTGAATGCGTGGACCAATTTTAACAAAATTTGGCCGGGACATTCTTTGAACTTAGGTCAAACAACGTATACACATACTTATAAAAAAGTTTGAACAGTATTGCGAGACGGGCGTTTTAGACCATGTGAACAAAGTTTGTTCTCTATGAATAAAATATACTATTGACTATAGTATTTAATTTGTTTTCTGTCCGACTTGATTACTAAACAAAGAGGTTATACGTCTCCCAATTTCCTTCCATTTCCAGGTTTTGTCTTAAAGCAGTGGTTCTCAATAGGCGGCCCGCGAAGGATATCAGTCTGGCCCGCAGTAAATAATCAAACTGAAAAAATATATATGACTAGTTATTCAAATAGTAAGAAACTTGCCATTCTAATTTAAACTAAGTTTGTGTCTACCTACAAATGTGAATCAAGCTTCTCTGAAATGAACAATATAAAAAATTGTTACAGGAACAAATTGACAGATGTTCATGTTGAAAACGCCCAGATTAGTAACTAAATCTTATACTTCAGATTTTAAACAAATTGTTGAAGGAAATTGCCCTAATTTTTATCATTAGTTGCTTTATAACTAAAGTAAAGTTTGTTTTATAATTTATATTTTATAAATTATAAAATAAAAGTAAGTGTTCATAATATTATGAGGTACCTAGTTTTCATTTTTAGTACATTGTGTAAATTTTTCAAATTAAATTTTCACACCCTCTGGCCCGGTCCATGATAGCTTCCTTGATAAACAAACAACCACTGCCTTAAAGCTTCCTTGATAAACAAACAACCACTGCCTTAAAGCTTCCTTGATAAACAACCAACCACTGCCTTAAAGCTTACTTGATACACAACCAACCACTGCCTTAAAGCTTCCTTGATAAACAACCAACCACTGCCTTAAAGCTTCCTTCTTCCTTGATAAACAACTAACCACTGCCTTAATAGCTTCCTTCTTCCTTGATAAACAACTAACCACTGCCTTAAAGCTTCCTTCTTCCTTGATAAACAACCAACCACTGGCTTAAAGTTTCCTTGATAAACAACTAACCACTGCCTTAAAGCTTCCTTCTTCCTTGATAAACAACCAACCACTGGCTTAAAGCTTCCTTGATAAGCAACCAACCACTGCCTTAAAGTTTCCTTCTTCCTTGATAAACAAACAACCACTGCCTTAAAGCTTCCTTGATAAACAACTAACCACTGCCTTAAAGCTTCCTTGATAAACAACCAACCACTGCCTTAAAGCTTCCTTCTTCCTTGATAAACAACCAACCACTGGCTTAAAGCTTCCTTAATAAGCAACCAACCATCTGCCTTAAAGCTTCCTTGATAAACAACCAACCACTGCCTTAAAGCTTCCTTGATAAACAACCAACCACTGCCTTAAAGCTTCCTTCTTCCTTGATAAACAACCTTTTGACCTTTGTATGACAGGAAATAAACGGTAAACCCTCCTTTCTCTTTACGGTGTCTCAAGTTTTGTATTTTTAACATTTTTTTTATGTAGCGATAATATGCTAAAATAAAACTTTTACAAAGATTTTAAAAAAAAATGTAGCTATTATTTATTACGATCACTAAGAATCATCAAACTGAAATAATTTCCTTCTTAACAAAAAAAAGATAAGGGGAGGGTTGGGAAGGAGGGGGGAGGACATAACCTCAACCCGAAAGCCGCTCCTCCTTGTTACAATAGAAGACAGAAATGAGTGGGTGCCCAAACATTTCGTGATCAAGATTCCCTTTCGCTTGGTAGTTACAGTCCAATTTTCATAGGAATGGACTTATTCGACAGCTAGCAAAAGGTTACTAGATATAATTTCATATATTCATACGTCAAGTCATGTGATCTGCAGCTGTCACTTTTGATGGATATTATTAAAACATGTGCGAGTACTAGAACATTTGAGTTCGAGTCGAGTGCTTGGCATCTGCATGAACTGGATCGACTCAAAGGTTGTTTTTTTTTACAAAACTAAAAAAATTTGAGTACCTGGAATTTTCTATTTTGTCTTGATTTAATTCCAAGTATAATTAATTTTACTAGATTTTTAAGATATTATTTCATAGCAAATAAAATCCCTAAATATTTAATTTTGTCTAATTAAAAAAATACAGTTATTACATTAAGTATAATATATTTAAAAATCTGAATTTGTAAAAAAATTCGTAAAAAATCAACTTCGATCTAAAAAAAATCTATGTTAGTACAAGTTGACCTCNGTAAAAAAATTCGTAAAAAATCAACTTCGATCTAAAAAAAATCTATGTTAGTACAAGTTGACCTCGGTGGTCTTGAAGTAAAATGCTCGCTTCAGGAACCGATGTTTGTGGGTTCAAACCTAGCCGGGGTTGAAAGATTTTTTCGTGAGCGATAAAAATACGTAGCACAACTTCCTTCAGAGTGGAAGTAAAGCCGTCAGTCCCATGTCGATTGTGGACATGTAAAAGAACCATGGAAGGTATGTGAAAATACCTTTCCAGACAGAATTGATAGGCCCTTTCACTCTCGCTCATAGAAATTCTCGTGTACTGATATGATCAGTCGGTTCAGTAAGTGCAAGTTAAATACCTCAAATGAATCATATGTTTGTACAAATTGAAATATTTATAGTACAAATTATGCTACTATAAAGCCACATGACTGACTGACTCACTCACTCACTGACATTAATATTTACCCACTTCCAGATGAGCTAGAAACTTGAAATTTGGAAAACTTATAGCTCCTAGCTTGTAACCAACGGGAAATTTCTAAAAAGTTAAAAAAAAAATGTAACCCCCGAAAAAAATGCAAAATGACGGAGCAACTTTAAAGTTTGGTGCGGTATATACAATACAATACCGGTAACTTTAAGTTGTTACATTCAAAACAACGCTGGAATTACATTAGTTTACATCCACTTGTAAAGAAAACTCACTGTGGGTTTGGGGGCAGAGCCCCCAACGATCAAAACGAGTATGGCTTTATATTACTCCTTCTCGCTGACCCCTAAGAAAAGGCTATCAATGTTGAACGGAATATATTTTTTTGTATTTTCTCAAAAGGCGCTTCCTATGACAATTGAGCTGTATTAATCTCCCCTTCCCACGTTTTGTACGTATCAAAATGATAGGTTATCCTTCTGGTTGTTGGGAATTCCGTTCTCTTTAGATCACAAGCAGAATTAGAACACAAGACGGGCCCCAAGATTGTACAAGATCTGATTCGTACACCTCACTGTACGCAAACGTCTTATACCGGCGGTTTTTACTCTGCAACTTTAAAGTTGAAAACATAGATAACCCTGTCTGCTAGACGCTAAACATTTTTTCTTTGCTTATGTACCCTTGTATAGAGAAAGTATTGTGATCGTAAAAAAAAATCTAATTTGAGATTTTGGTGGATGTCGTTGACCAGAAAAAGTGGTTCCCACAATGCCGTCTGTCTGTCTATATCTCGACCTAGAGCCGAGACTATTTTACCGATACCTGCTTCGGTGGCCGCGTGGTCTAACGCGCTAACCACGCAGTAGACTAGACCTCCAGTTACGGGGAGATCGAAGTTCGAAACTAGGTCGGGTATACTGAGAGGGATTTTCCTAAATGGTTTTACACTCTCCCTCTACGCAAATTTGGATACACTTCCTATAAATATAACCTTCCTAAGACATAAAACCACTAGCGGTAATTAGTATACAAGTGTATATAAAACGAACGGGTAGTAAGACGTGGGACTAATTTTTTTTTTACCGATCTGTCCGATGCCTTAGATCAGTTGGTAGCGTGTCTCTACTGAGTTAGAGTACTGGGCTCGATTCTTGGTATGGTTAAAAAATTTATAATTGGTGAAATATGGGTTTCCCCTCTTTCACAGTGATGAATTAACAGCCGGGGGGCTGGATGTTGTGTATGTTATAGATTTAAGTTATTTTATAAGTCGTGTGCTGATATAATCAGTCGGTTCATAAACTGTATGTTAAATACCTTAAATAAACGAATAAAATAAAATTTACTCATCAGACTAAAACTTGGTATATCGGTTTTTATAAGCTTCCTCCGAGGATTACATCGAGTTTTTTTTTGCAAGTTTGAATGCGGGTGCATTTTGGTAATTTACAAGAGGTCTGACGGATATGTTGGTTTGATGTATCTTAGGTGCTGATGGGTGCTTGAGGGTCTTTTAATCACTTTAAAAGCAACAGTTGATGTTTCATTGAGGGTTTGCTGTATGGTCTGTCAGGCCCTCCTACCCATGATTCCGTGCGGCCCACAGACATTTTAAAGAACAATTAAACAATGCGACCCTATTCTTATTTTTATAGACGTCATAGAAATACAACATTTAAAAAATGTGACATTTGGGAATTTGGCATGATTTGTGAAAATCTGAGACCACCTCTGTGGTCAGAGTTCCTGGCTAAATATCCAGATGTCCTGGGTTTAATCCCCGGTGCTTCACAGATATTTCTGTCAATCAGTGGGTCCAGAACAGGGTCTAACTAAAGCCTCGTAAGGACAAAATGAGGAGATACTTGAATTAAAAAGAGAGCGGCTCCTTTCTAGAAAACTGAGGTTAATGGCTGAAGGGCTCATTGTGCTGATAACATGACACCCTCTATCCGTAGAAACTGGTACAATCTTCGCCAGCAGACGGCAGTGACTAGGTAGGGATATCTTGATTATATGATGATGCTATGGAGGTTTTTTTAAAAAGAAATTTGATATTTCATGAACTAAATCTGTATGGGTTTTTCGACAAGATCAAAATCCGCAAAAAGGTTGAATTTGTGCTCCGAATTTGTGCAATGTTTTGCACGGACATACACATTTGTCAACGAATATCAAAGTTACTTTGGCATCAGATTTATAGCATGACATTGCTGCTGATGAAAAGTTTCAAATTTTTGGTAAAAAAAAAATGGGTCTTCTTGTTTGATCATAGTTTCTTAGATTTTCTGGCAGTGGCCCTCTATTATTAATTTCTTCTTGTTTGATCCTAATTTCTTAGATTTGCTGGCAGTGTCCCTCCATTATTAATTTCTTCTTGCTTTCTCTTTCATTATATTAGAAGAATTTGAAATGTGGAGCTATAGAAGAAAATATTATGGCTGGAGAAGGTATCAAATACAGAAGTGCCTATAAAAACAAACGAAGAAAGGTAACTTTGGAAAGGTATACAGCAAAGATGATCTATTTATTTATTTGGGGAATTTAACGTCCACATTGCTACGCGCATAAACGGAGAGATCTGCTACCACACTCACTTTCTTGGCCAGCCTGTATATGACCGTAATGGCTTCGCAAATGAAATTAGGTCAACACGGAATGAATGTTTATTTGTCCAATCTATAGTTTTGTAGTGATCGTATAGTGGTTGCGTTGTTGGTTAAAATAATAAAACTTCATTTATTTAAATTCTCATTTATTATTCACTTACACCAATTCTTTAGCTAGTGAGTTAAATTAATTAACGAAATCATATATTTAAATTACTATTTATTATATCGGTTGGCTTCTAGTATTTCTCTCGATACACGTCACGCGTCTTGGTTAGTGTGAGAGTGGCCGTCAACAGATTTAAGATAAATTCACAATATCAATTGCTTTAGCCGTGAAGTAATCTAACTACTATTAGCTATAACGTCTGATTCTTTTTTATTGTAATAATTCGACCCGCGGCGACTAAACGTGCGGCTAACGCGAGGTGCCGTTAAATGATTTACAAAAACATGACACCCCAGAGTTGACCCGGGTGCTTCCTTTGGCGCCAAGCCCAGCGAGACAGGAGTAACGAGTCTCCTAATCGAATCAACTGATATTTTTGTTTAAATATCAGGAAAACACTCCCATTGGTCTTCAAGATCCAACATGGATGAACCTAACTGTCCACCTGATCTTTAGCGTGGTCTAAGGCAAGGGAAGAAAGCCCCCCTCCCCCCTTAATAGCTTTTAGGGAGCCATTGTTGGAACGAAGGTGACTCTCACAATATACCATAATACCTGACTAGCAGTTTATTAACCTTGCAATCCCCGTTACAGCCTACAAGGTTGCTAAAAACATCTTATTTTCTAATGTGTTGGTAAAGAATTGCAGCAACTTTCTGAACCGACTGGTTATATCAGCACAAGAGAATTTCAATGAGCGAGAGCGAAAGGTCCTGCCAGATTTTTTTTTTACCAAGAAAGGTATTTTCACATACCTATCAGAGTTATTTTACATGTAAACAATTTATATGGGACTGATAACTTTACTTATCCTCAGAAAAAAAAAAGTTGTGGTACGTATATTTATCGCTCAAGAAAAACCCGTCTACAACGGCTGGGTTTGAACCCACGAGCGTTTGGTCCTGAAACGAGCATTTTATCCAAAGACCCCCAAGGTTTACAGCAAAGAAGAGTTAACATTGAAGGGCTCATCCCTTATTCTATTACCGTGATCAATATTTTTACGTACAGCCCGAGCTGGTAAGTGAGACGGTACGAAAAAAAAAAAAAGTAGCTTATTTGATCCGGGACTTAACTTAGCTCTAGGGATTCCCCATATCCCCTACATGTAAATAATTCATTGATCATCAATAGCTCGTTTGTTTGTTAGCTTATATTATTATTACTATTCTATTTTTACCTAACTTCCACGCCCTCAACCCCCCCCCCCC
>CABFWO010000632.1:25669-42216 GCA_902155825.1 Timema genevievae | reverse complement strand
GCCCCACAAACGAAGTTTGCCCGGCACCCAGCCCCTCCGGCCCCCTGCACTGGTTGGAGGAGGAATCGAAACCAGTTTTTTTTTTAATCTGGGACCAGCTGACTTAGGTGAGTGATCAGCAGGTAGAGATGAGCATTTTCCGCGTTGGCGGTTTGCGGCCCACAAAGTAGACCTGGAGCCTGTTAAAATATGTAAACATAAATAAATACATTTCTTGACTATTTCAGAGCTATACGAGAAACTTTTTATATGAAGATAAACTGAATACCAACATACAGGTTTCAAATCAGCTTAGTTTCGGCACTGTCCGTAATCGAGGGGACCGAATGAGTGATTACTCATATCTACCTGACGATTTCCACACGTCCATCACAGACTCTGCCTTACAATACGAGTGAAGAAAATTACCCTGGGGGCATGGGGCGATTCTTGGATAGCTCAGGGGTTATATAGTCTTGGAGCGCTAAGCCAAAAGGCCTGGGTTTGATTCCCGTGTCCACGTGTCATTTTTCAATTAATTTTAATTAGTTAATTGAAGGTAATGTTCTCGTCTAATTCCGCTATGCTCATGACAGATATTCAACAACTGTTGATATCACCGTGTGAAGAAAATTAAACTCTTTGATTCTACTGAAGAAATATTATATCCATTATAGCCAAAATATTATGTTTAAAAACTGGTAAAATACTAGACTTAAAACACGTTCTTCCCTATCCCCCCCCCCCACCCCTTTCCCGTTTAGTGACGTGAAACAAAAAAAAATACTGATTTTCACAGACGTAAGAGTTGTCTTCAGAATATTAAAAAAATAAAGATAATAATAATTAGCACCGCGTCTTACTACCCGTTCGTGTTATACGCTTAAGTACTAATTACTCTAATGGGTTCGGAATTGGGAAGGTTGAATATAGAGGAAGTGAACCCGCATTTTCATGGAGGGAGGGTGGAAAACCATTTAGGGAAAACCACTCCTAGTTCACCCGAGGGAGATTCGAACCTCCATATTCAAGTCCTCGGCAGTCTAGCTCAACACGAAACTAGAGCGTTAGCTAACTATGCCAGCGAGGCAGGTATAAAAAATAGAGGTCTCCTTAAATATAGCTAAGTGCGTTTCCTGGCAGCTTGGTGTTGTTTGCACCCAAGTATGAGACACTCAGATAGCTTATAAAGTTATTTAAAAAATATAATTTATTTGATTAGTATCTGTGAAAATACACAATGTTTATACTTTGGGGCGCGTCTTGCTACACGTTCGGGTTATATGTATCATTAGCTACATTTATGTTACATTATCATTAGCTACATTTATGTTACATTATTATTAGCTACATTTATGTTACATTATCATTAGCTACATTTATGTTACATTATCATTAGATTCATTTATGTTACATTATCGACAAAGACATTTATGTTACGTTATTGACAGAGACATATTACATTATCATTAGATACATTTATGTTACATTATCATTAACTACATTTATGTTACATTATCATTAGATTCATTTATGTTACATTATCGACAAAGACATTTATGTTACATTATCGACAGATACATTTATGTTACGTTATCGACAGAGACATTTATGTTACATTATCATTAGATACATTTATGTTGAACATGTTTGTCCCTCTCTACTCGATGGTCCCCCCTCCCCCGTCCCCCACAAGTGAGAGTTCCCCTGCTCTGAAGGAATCCTCTCCGGAGCCTCCCAGAAGGCACCTTACAGAAAGTGACTCCGCTTGACCCATTTAGGCACCAAGAGGACCGGCGCATGCGCTGTGTCTTACCCGGAGAGCCGGTGGTCCTAACTGTAAGACTGGTAGGTGTCAAGGACAACAAATTTGGCAACACCCCTACAGTGGGCGCACTGTAGCTACACTCATGTGACGTCACTTCCAGCGATTGGCGGTCGCCACTCAAATTGATCATTTTTCTGACCTTTTTTTCCCCTCTCATACAGATAAAGTATTGTATTCTTGAAATTGTTCTTCCTCGAGATGTCGATGGATGTCGATGAAGAAAAAAGTGCTTATTGCGATACCGTCTGTTATTATGTTGGCCTAGAGCCTAAACCGTTTTACCAATCAGGTTAAAACCTGGTATTTAGGGTTTAACAAAGTTCCCCCGAGGCATTATTGGAATTATACATCTAACCTTAAAATTAAGGGTAGTTTGCTTAGATTTAAAAAGAGAAAAAAAAGGCTATTTTTCCAAAATCCACTAAAATGATTTTAATTAAAATCCAGGCACTGTTTAACACTACAAACATAATGGTGCATTTCTGTTTAACACTACAAACATGATGGTGCATTTCTGTTTAACACTACAAACATGATGGTGCATTTCTGTTTAACACTACAAACATGATGGTTAATTTCTGTTTAACACTACAAACATGATGGTGCATTTCTGTTTAACACTACAAACATGATGGCGCATTTCTGTTTAACACTACAAACACAATCAGTACACCTGACTGGGATTAGATCCCCGATCTTCCTGTCATCGGTAGACCTGTATATTCCGAGGGTGACGCCTTTAGACTATGCAACCACCGAAGCGCGTTGGCATTTTATTACACCAATGGAGGTAAGGCTTATGAGGGTCAAATTTAAAGGAAATGTAGCTGCATCTTAATGGAGGTGAGCTGTAAACCATTAAAGAAAAGCCACGCTCTTAGCACCCAGAAAGGGATTCAAAGCCCGACCTGTCAGTCGATGGTTAAACCAGACAAGATAAGTGTGAACCCTAGTAGCCCATCGCACTGGACACAAGACTATCTTGTCAACAACTGAAAGTGGATCTTGTCCTTATAAAGCCTCGTTTATATTGTAACACAACATGTTGGCCAACACGGTCCCAACAAGTTGTGTTACAATATAAAACGCACTCCCAACTTGTCGGGGATGTTGGCCAACATGTTGGTGTTAGGAGAACCGGCCAGAGCCAACAAGTTGTGTTGGATTGTGTTGGATTGTGTTGGAGATAATAAACGACCAACCCAACATGTTGGCTGATTTGGGAGGTTCTGCGCATGCGCTAGAGAGTCGAGTCAGTCTCCATCCCTGGCAACACACGTGTTTTGTGGCTATACACAAGGCTCCCATAAAGCGCAAAGTTGTATCAAATTTTTCTCCCGGAGTCACAACAATTGTACTTTCCATTTTACCACGTAAATGAGGATACAGAAGTGTAACTAAGCATTCAAAGTCCACATATGACATGCGTACAAAGTTATCAAATCCACTTTGCAAATGTAGGCCATTAATTATTCCCATGTACGCACCTTCGATTGGACGTTTAACCAAAAAACTTTGAACCCCCTCCACCGTTTCTTACGTTTTGGTTTTTTCTGCAAGAGTACACTTCCTGTCAACACAATAAATGAATAACGGCAAGAAATACGATATTATCCATGGCTAGAAATGTGTATACTGATTAAAAACTAGCGGAGGACCCAGGATGTTGGTCCAACAAGTTGGCGACAGTGAACGCCGCTTACTTTTTTCCTCGTGTGTTGTCTCCCAAAATGTTGGGGTCCAACTTTTTACATAATAAACGAGGCTTTAAGACTGTCAGATGAGCTCAGATAGCTCAAGATTAGAATACACCTGTTCGTCCTTGAGATAAGCGCTATTTAAAACTCTGGTGGCTCACCTTTGGTTTATTCATGTGCTTGGAAACCACACGAATAAACACTGAATAAGTTATCAACTGTCTGCGATTAATTTATTTACCCCATCCACTCTCTTCCTTCTCCCCCCTTGCTGAGCGATAATCGACCTTATGGGTCACAATGTTCATCATAATATTTCAATACAAAACCGTATGCCCTGTTGGGGACATTTTTCAATGAACATACTCCTTTGTTAGGTGACAAGTTGACCTTAATATGATCAGCGTTAAACGTAATACATTACAAATTTGAGTGTTTATATTAATTTATAATTTGTTTGTTTATACCAACGAGGCTAACTAGACGATTCTAGCGCTGTCAAAAGCTTATAACGTGAACTAAACGCGACCATGATTCTCAATAGTATATGTTGCGCGTCTGGGTTACATCAATCTGTAGCTCAGTTTGCAGGGGACGCCCGAATGTACTAATCGTACATCCTTTCCGTGGAGGCTCTTTCCATATCCTGGTGAGATGAGAGGATGGTGATAGTGAGTATGAGGGTGATAGAACTAGCTCAAGATAGGGATAGGTTTTAATGAGGTGGAATTGATAGAACTAGCTCAAGATAGCGCTAGGGTGAAGTGAGGTGGACTGGATACAACTAGCTCAAGATAGAGATAGGGTGTAGTGAGGTGGACTGGATATAACTAGATTGACACAGGGATATGGTGTAATGAGATGGACTGGATATAACTAGCTAAAGATAGAGATAGGGTGTAATGAGGTGGACTGGATATAACTAGCTCAATATAGGAATAGGGTGTAGTGAGTTGGACTGGATAGAACTAACTCAAGATTGGAATAGGTGGAATAGCCTACTTTTGTAAAAGAGGCAATACACTTCCGAGTTCTTAATTTCATAGGGTAAGCAAGTAAGTATTTACTTATATTATCTCCCTGAGAAACTCTCACAACGATAACAAAGGGTGGACATGAAAGTCGCTGGCAATAAACATCAAGGATTATACGGCAGTATGTGTTACTTTCTATGTCCATGCCTGGACTAATTAGTTTCACAACCATGGCATAGTTAAAGTTAAATTTTATTTAATAATAATTATCTATGTTTTAGTATTGATCAATTTATCGATTAATTTCATACAGCGCACTATTCTTTAAGGCTTGTGAGTCATAATAGATTGAACGATTTTTTTTTATTTTCACCGAGTCTATATTTTTCTAGTTTTAATTAAACTGGTCTACTATTTTAAACAACTTAATAAAACATTAAAAAGTGAAAAGTGGCGAAGAATTACAGAACAGCAGCCATTTTAATGCCGCCATTACATTTTGCTCAGAACCGATGCAATTAAAATCTATCGTAAACAACCGATATATCGATATAATTTACTCGATATATCGTAGCTTTTGACGTATACCATGCGAAATGTTTGAAATGATAAATATATCAATATATGATATAATGCTGGAATCATGATCAACTTAATGTTCACGTAACTTAACATAACGTAACGTAAATGTTCTTGTTTTTTAAATGGAAGCCATCACAATGCACATTATACTCCTAAATTTAATTCACTACATATAGAACAATCCAACGTATGTCCACACTTAACGTTCACTTAAATGAAGAGTAACTGAACGTTAAGTGAAAGGTACCACGTGTTCTAGTCGGCCAATCATCTTACGAGTGACGTCAATACGGCTATTTAGTACTTCATTTGTTTGTTTATGGCGTGCAGACATATTCTTAGGTACATTTTATCCGCGCCTCACAAACTATAACCTCTTGTTACAATTCATTTTGTTTATACAGCTAAGCAACTATTACAAATACTTGTAGTCTAATTAATTAGCCCTAAAGACTTGGGCTTCATTTGCGTGAACCATTTGTTTTCAAACAGTCCAAGTCCATTGCCTGTGTTTTTTATAGTGGTTACGTCACGTTATTTGAGTCCTGATTAAAAAAAAACTGTGTTCCTTTACGTTAACTGGTATTAAGGGAACAATCTCCGTATATATCTACACAACGTACGTAGTTATCGATCAACAACTTCAGACCAGCTTGGATGGTCGCACGGTCTAAGCCAGGGGTCCCCCAATCATTTGTGATGGAGGTCCCGTTTTAAAAACTCGACATACTTCCGCGTTTCTACGAAACTTTGATAGAGTTCAAGCCCTATACAACTATACTAATTCAAAAATGTGATTTCCTTTCCTTTTAGTTATTTTACTTATTTATTATTGCTGTCCTTCCGTGTAAACTTCCTGCCCACCACCGAAATAGAATAATTTCTTCTGTTTATAGCTATCTCGTCAAGGTCCTTAAAAATGTATCTGCGGTCCGCCATTTGGTGACGACTGCTCTAAGCCGTCACTATTCCAATATACTATACTGTCGATGACGTGAAGATCGGGGTTCGAATCTCAGTCGAGTGTACTGAGGATGGTTTTTTCCTCTCTTCCAAAAATTGTTTCCACTCTACCTTCACGCAAATTCGGGTACACTTAATCTTAATTCAATCGTACTCATACTTAACCTATTATCGTAATTAGTATTTATGTGTATAACCCGAATGGGTAGTAAGACACGGTGTATCTCTCAGTCCACGGGGCTGAATTAACATTTAATGCGCATGCGTCGCCAAGCCCTCGTCTTGAGAAGTTTGTCACAGTAAGTCCCTCACTGGCCAGCAGGCTCGTAGCTCGCAGTACGTCCCTCATTGGCCAGAAGGCTCGTAGCTCGCAGTACGTCCCTCGCTGGCCAGCAGGCTCGTAGCTCGCAGCACGTCCCTCGCTGGCCAGCAGGCTCGTAGCTCGCAGTACGTCCCTCGCTGACCAGCAGACTCGTAGCTCTTCAGTACGTCCCTCACTGGCCAGCAGGCTCGTAGCTCGCAGTACGTCCCTCATTGGCCAGAAGGCTCGTAGCTCGCAGCACGTCCCTCGCTGACCAGCAGACTCGTAGCTCTAAGTACGTCCCTCACTGGCCAGCAGGCTCGTAGCTCGCAGTACGTCCCTCACTGGCCAGCAGGCTCGTAGCTCTCAGTAGGTCCCTCGCTAGCCAGCAGGCTCGTAGCTCGCAGCACGTCCCTCACTGGCCAGCAGGCTCGTAGCTCGCAGTACATCCCTCGCTATGCCAGCAGGCTCGTAGCTCGCAGTACGTCCCTCGCTGACCAGCAGACTCGTAGCTCTCAGTACGTCCCTCACTGGCCAGCAGGCTCGTAGCTCGCAGTGCGTCCCTCACTGGCCAGCAGGCTTGTAGCTCACTGATCCAAGATGTCTCCCCTTCAAATCTAGAGTAATACCAATCTCAACTGAGTGTTTGAGTACACAAATACACGGAGAAATGCAATTAAGAAAGATAAGTTTGTCACTCTAAAGGTAATTTTAAATGTATTTTAAAAAAATTATGCATAGCCTATATATGTGCATTAAAAATAAAAGAAACAAAAACTGGCTACACGAAAGTGTTTGTAATATTGATATTTTAAAATAAAACACAATACAAAATAAACAACTCCTTTCAATATTTAACTATCGGTTTTTATACAAAATATGTTTTTTAGGAACACATGTTATCTATGCCAACCCGTAGGCTGTTATGTTGGTCGAATGGCCTAAGGCGTAACTCTCGCAATAGGTTGGGCTGCCGTTGACGAGAATATCGGGGTTTGAACCCAAGTTGGATGTACTAGGCCCTAGACGAATTATTAGACACAACATAAAAACTCTAGAGATAGTTTAATTTTCATAAGAAGAACCTTATCTGACAGCTATAACAGTTACTAGATCTACTTTCATAGTAAGAACCTTATCTTACAGCTAGAACAATTACTAGATATACTTTGATAGGAATAACCTTATCTTACAGCTAGAACAATTACTAGATATACTTTGATAGGAAGAACCTTATCTAACAGCTAGAACAGTTACTAGATCTACTTTGATAGGAAGAAACTTATCTGACAGCTAGAACAGTTACTAGATCTACTTTCATAGGAAGAACCTTATCTGACAACTAGAACAGTTACTAGAGCTACTTTCATAGGAAGAACATTATTTGACAGATAGAACAGTTACTAGATCTACTTTCATAGGAAGAACCTTATTTGACAGCTAGAATGCTAGAACAGTTACTAGATATATTTTCATAGGAAGAACATTATTTGACAGATAGAACAGTTACTAGATCTACTTTCATAGGAAGAAGCTTATCTGACAGCTAGGGAAGCTACTAAATCTACTTTAAGGAAGAACCTATCTAATAGCTAGAAAAGTTACTAGATCTACTTTCACGTATTCATACGTCAAGTCATGTGATCTTTAGCTGTCATTTTTGATAGATATTATCAATACCTACTAAATAACAATAATTATATAGTAAAATGTTAACAATATCAACAGCAAAATAAGTTTAAATTTTTTAAAAGTTGTTATTAAAATTGGACTGTAGCTGAAACCTTGCGATCTTGTCGACCCATGGAGACGTAGGCAACTCTCAGTACACAAGCGTACGAGGTGTGGCCTAAGCGCAGGCTTTCAAGGCTAAGTCACCGTAGACATGCAATCTACCACTTATATATAACATTATCTGAAGTTTTCAATACATTACCCTTAGGTATTCATACGCCAAATCTATGTGTTTTGCAGATATTACTTTCAGTAGCTGGTATAAAATTGGTCAGTTTTGAATAAATCAATATTGACTACTCTACAAACCAGACAGGGGCTCAATTTAAGGGAGGAAAGTTAGTTTAAAGTAGGACGGGGATTCTTCAATTTAGAGTAGGAAAGGGGGTTTAGTTTACAGTAGTAAGGGGTTGTTCAATTTAAAGTAGGAAGGGGGTTGTGCAATTTTAAGCAGTAAGAAGTCTGACGGACTCTAAAAGCCATTAATAGTTTTCATTCTTCCTGTGTAAAGCTTTTTGATCCCTTTCTTCATCCTAATGTAATGTAAGAATATTTTAGGAATAGCGGTTTAGAACATACACAATTCATTTTTTGCTTCTCTATAGTAGGAAAAAATGAAGCTATAATATATTTTATCGGCATTGATTCTAACTATAAAAAGTGACAAATTCAGGATACATGATTTGACGTATGAACATATGAGAGTAATAACTTGAGCAACGCGTACCAGGAGAAGATCATTTGGCTTCCAATGTCTTCCTACTAAGCCACCGTAACCTAGTATCGACACAACATCCAGCCCCCCGGCCGTTTAGAGAGGAAACTCACATTTGAATGACGTGTTTTTTTTTTGCCATGCCGAGAATCGAGCACGGGACCGTCAGCTTGCTAAGCAGACACGCTATCGACTGAGCTAAGACTTCGGACGTATCCCATTCTTTAAAAAATAGCACTTATAAAATAATTAATTACATATCCAAGCTATTATATTAGTTAATTATACTTAAAGCTGCATTTAAGTATCATATTATTTAATTCATCATTACAGTCATCATTGTATTTTTGGCAGCCCTGATTTGAAAGTGGCTGCTTTATCTGATAGCGCATGATCTTAATTGATCACACATATATACCTAATGATTTCCACATGTCCGTCCATCACAGAATCTGCCTTAAGCTATGAGTGAAGAATGTTTCCGGCCATGGGACGAATTTTGGATAGCTCAGTGGTTATATAATTTGCGTATTAAACTAAAGGTACCCGGTTTGATTCCCGTTTCCAGGTGTCATTCATCAATTTAAAAAGTTAATAAAACAGTAAAATAGTATCAATTATGAACGCAAACCAAGATTTTTGTATTTTATACCGAAATAGTTGTACTATAGAAAGAAACAAACTAAAAATTTGAAACAGACGCAAACNATGCAAAAAAAAAAAAAGAGCTATGCTCTAACTTCAGGTAAACAGTCACCGCCAAACGGATTGTGATTACATTACCAGATCACCGTTAAAGTAATCGTGAAAATCTTACACACCCCCTTCCCTTCCAACCGTTTGACTAACGCAATTGCTGAACTCGAACTGTCTTGTCTGTTTCACAGTCATTAAGTTGGCCAAGGTAAGTGCCCACTTGTTTACACTTCCTTGGTCATCCATCACGGTTTTGATTGGTGATGCGGCAGTCCCAGTAGCTTCGGGCTCATTCGTTTGCTTGCTTGTTACTATGTTAACCTTCCTTCCATCCACATACTGGCAGATACATATTTTATAATGAAAAAATAAATAGCACAGTACATTCATATCCACTTTTTGATGTGAACAAAATTCTGTGAACAATAGACCTCGCTACATGTTATTATCGTTACTACAGTCTTACTAGTAGTTCTGTGAACAATAGACCTCGCTCCTTCTATGTTATTATCGTCACTAAAGTCTTACTAGTAGTTCTGTGAACAGTAGACCTCCCTCCATGTTATTATCGTTACTACAGTCTTACTAGTAGTTCTGTGAACAGTAGACCTCGCTACATGTTATTATCGTTACTACAATCTAAATAGTAGTTCTGTGAACAATATACCTCGCTACATGTTATTATCGTTACTACAGTCTTACTAGTAGTTCTGTGAACAATAGACCTCGCTCCTTCTATGTTATTATCGTCACTATACAGAAAACGAATGAATATTTTAATCGATAGCACATTATATTAATATATAATAACCTTTATTAATATATAATAACCTTTATTAATATATAATAACCTTTATTAATATGGTTTGTAGACGTCAGTCTCTAAATAGGTGTCGATTATCTTTAAAAGCATGTACAGTACTTTCCTTGTTTAACTTAGGTTCAAGGAATGTCTCAACAATATCCTGTCAGTAAACTACTCCTTGAAAAGTCTACTTTATAAATACAAACATATTTTTATAATCTTTTTAAACACTCTATTAAACTATGAACAAATTTTTCCTAACAATGCTTGCCTATATTTTGACGGATTTATTCATTTTTATGTAGTACATCACCTTACTGTAGGGAATATGATTTCTGTATTTCTTATGTTAATGTCCATTCTGAAACCTCAAAACCACTAAAACAACCCTCGAATATCTTAGAATTTTTTTGTTTTGTCCCTGTTAAAACATGAAGTGATTTGTTTGAGGAAGGCTGGATTTAAGTTTCTAACCATTTACTTTGTTTCATATCAGGACTGCGACATTTTTGCGTAAAACGTCTTTCAAAATAAGCAAATTTCACCTTATTTTATTTTAAATTCTAAAACTTGTAATATGTAGTATTTAACTCTGCAGAAACATATTTAGATCATTGATATCCATTTTGGAGTGGCCTTATGTCAAAATAATAAACAATGCGTTTTTTTTAGACGTCCGCAACGCGTATCGTTACTAATGTAAATAACCCACCCTCCCTCCATCTAAGACTCACGTAAAAAAGAAAACAATACAAATTCTAGAAGTACTTTTCCTATAATTCATCTCTCTCTTTAAATACGCCTGTATTAGACTATTATTTATCAAACACCGACCAATTTAAATGTGTTTTTTCTTTTTGCTCACGAGAGGATTCGAACCCCACATTTTCTACTTACCAACCAAACCCAATACCTCAATATTTAAATAGGTATGAAGGGGAGGGTCAGAGTGTGGGGGGTTTGAAGGAGAGGGAAGGGGGTAGAAAGAGGTGATTGCTTAGTAAAACTTTTCCTCAATGAATATTTTTCAACCTCCCGCCATTAAAACAAACCATAAAAAAAGTTCTTTTATTTCAACGGGTCAAGAGGGTCATGGAATAGTATTATATTCTACAACATAAGACACAGTCGAAATACACGTGGGGTAGGCCATATACAGATTATAAACAAAAGCCTAGTAAATAAAAAAAAAGCTAGATTTAAATTACTGAGAAATGCGACATAAAACTTTTTTTTTTAGGGTGTGTTACCCCCTGCAGCATCTGGCGATTATTAATTAGTGGAGATGAGGTCTCTTCAATGAAGTCTGCCCCCTGTAAGTGTGTGTGTGTGTGTGTGTAGCACACCTAGTAGGGACGAAAGTTACATGTCGAACGGACGGACGTAGTGGGCGAGCCTTCATTGAAATACGGTTCGTACACCGCCGCCAACAACATTTGATACAAATAAGAACATTCCCTAACTTTAATGTATTTATTAAATCTTGCTCTAAATTAACTTGATATTTCTTTAGCGATGCGGTTCACTATCATTTAGGGCTATACGCATGTGTGCTAATGGGACAGGGATGAGAAAAGCTTAATTCGAAGGAAGTGTACCCTCATTTGCGCCAATAAGAAGAGTGGAAAACTATTTAGGAAAAACTACCCTCAATACACCCTACCAAGATTTGAACCCTGATCTCCACGTGATAGGCAGTCACGTATATTGCGAGATTGATGTCTTAGACCAGTCAGCAGTTTTTGATTACTCCCCCCTCGCCTCAGTTTACAATTTGTTAAGGCAGTGAAAGAAACTTTCGATAATTTCGTTTTAGGAAGGGAAATTGACTAAATGTGGTGAACCCTCCTTTGGGTCAGAGAAAGTAGCAGTAGACCTCGTGACTTCTATAGGAGGGACACTCATGGTCAAGCCATCAACCAGAAAGGGTAACATAGGGCCAGTTTCAAAGTCAGATCTAGTACGTCTCAAGTGCAGTACTATACTAAACACAGGACACCTACCTAGACCAGAATGGAATGGGCCAGTTTCATAGTCAGACTTATTAGTCAGACTTATTACGTCTCAAGTGCAGTACTATACTAAACACAGGACACCTACCTATACCAGAATGGAATGGGCCAGTTTCATATGAGAAAGTGGCCCATTACATTCTAGTTTAGGTAGGTTTCGTCCTGTATTTAGTACAGCATCACACTTGAGACGTACCAAGTCTGACTATGAAACAGGCCCATAATAACTCCTGCTCGGTTTTAGCATAAATCACACAGAGAAATAGTAATTAAAGTATGTTAAACACGAGTATATCTCAATAAATCAACCTATATTAATACTGTAACAATAATATTGTCGGTGCCTGCCTTCCTTTGGGCACTTCTTGTCAAGATGGTCGCAGGGGAAGGTTAACGTAAGAGCATCGAACTTCCAAGCTCTTCTGAACTCCTAGGCTCCTCGAGGTAGAAGAAAGACTGACTTAATTGATCAACAGAATAAGGTATATTAACCCTCAGTGGTATATTCCCCAACCACTCAACAGCGATTGCATCTTTTTGAGTTGCAATAGGTACTAGTTTATTAGGTTCAACAACAAGCTTACTCGGCACCGAATTTGTAAACATATTGTTTAGAATTACTGTTATTGCTTGGAAATGAAAGTTGTTGTTGTTGATAGTTGACAGTCTACTTCAGCAATATTTACATTACAAAACGAGCAAGGTAGCTACGTCATCAGCAAATACTTCCGAGACGGTTACACTACATATATACACATGTTTTAACCTAAAAATAACGGTTGGTAGGTAGGTTCTTAACTACCTGACGCCCGAATAAAGTAATATAGCGATGATTTGTAACCAACGAACGAAAATCAAGGACGTTAAACATTGATTGAGATAAAGAAAGAGTTAATAGAAGTTCTTAATACATAACATTGTTGAAATATTAAATAATGTTTGGTTAATAACTGCATTGAAAAGGCCGTTTTTAGCCATTTTAGAATGGCTTCACAGATAAGCACTATGCACAAATCTTCATTTTGTCATAGTGGGGACACACTGTAGCTATCAACAAAAAAAAACTTTGTCACTTTGTCCCCCATCGTCACCGCGGAAAGTATCGAGTTATTCTTCAAATACAAAAGCACTGCACACATTTCTGACATATCTTGGTCTTGTATTTTCCCTTTTATTCCACATACCTCGCGCGAGCCGGGAGCTGAGTTGGACCTGCTATGAAAAGTTTTTATTTTTTCCATCTCATGCCTCCAGTTCTTCATCGAGAAAGGTAGGCATAGATGTAAGCTTGTTGAGGCTGGTATACCTCATTGATTGACCATTCGCGGGTGTCCCCTACCCCTTGCTTCACGGCGCTTTAACAAACTGATTGATTCCCTAGGAGGTTTGCAAAGACAAGCCGAGATAGAATTGCAAATGTTTTACTGCACAACGACAGCTCGCCAGGTTATTGTACAATCTCACCACGCACATAACACATACACACACGCACAATCACACATGAGGGTGGGTGTGTAAGGAGGGATAGAAGGGGACGCGAGAAAATTAAGGGTTTTTGTGGTTTTCATAGCAAACATTTTATTGCTTAAAATAAATCAAATATTGCTCCAGTACAAACAGATGGTTTAACTCGCTTTGCTCGTTGGGGACTCCGCCCCAGTGAGTTTTCTTTGCAAGTGGATGTAAACTAATGTAATTCCAGCGTTGTTCTGAACGTAACAACTTAAAAGTCACCGGTATTATATTGTATTTTTAACATATTATTTTAGTTTCTCCATACTTATAGGGCAGCTAGAATCATCAAATTTGACACGCTTATGGAAATTGGATGTTTCAATATGCCTGCAAAATTTTATGATTCTAGCTGTCCGATAAGTGTGTCAGAAAATTAAAAAATATGTGGAAAATGTGCAAAATTTACCTAAAATCAAAAAATCTGGCTTTATATCAGGTATAACCGATGGAGATACGACAAAAAATAATAGGACCAAACTTGTGGATCTCCCCAAATCAGTGGCTGTTGATGCAATCCTTTTTTGATAGGTCCTACAGTTTAGCCACAAGAGACCTCCAAAGAAAGGTCCGCACCGACTTTAAAGTTGCTCCGCCATTTTGAATTGTTTTCAGGGGTTAACAATTAAATTTGTTATCTTTTGGGGATTTTCCCGTTGGTTACAGGCTAGAAGTTATAAGTTTGCCAAATTTCAAGTTTCTAGATCATCTGGAAATGCTTAAACATTAATGTCAGTGAGTCAGTGAGTGAGTCAGCCATGTGGCTTTATAGAAGTATAATTTATTCACACGGTGATATCAACAGTTGTTGAATATCTGTCATGAGCATAGCGGCATTAGATAAGAAACTTTTTAAATGAAGAGGAAAAGTGGTCATTAAATTCCAGGACTTCCTTGATAGATATTCAACAACTGCTGATATCAACATGTGAATAATATTAAACTAAAGGTTTCTACTGGAGTAATATTTGATTTATCTCGGCAAAAAAGTTTTGATATAAAAACTGCAAACATACTGGCCTTAACTCGCAATCCCCTACAACCCCACATACAACGTATCCCATATCGAGCACGAGAGCATGTTTCTCTGGAAGGAGGTTGTGGGGGGGCGGGGGAGGGCACGTGAGAGTGGAAGAGTGATGAGTTGCGGTGAGGAGGAAGGGGGAAACACAATGGATACCCATTCTCGAATAGACGAACTAGGGTTGCCTAAATTCTGATGGATCAATTTGCCTTAGGTATTTCCATTAAAAAAAATCGTTTTGGAAAATCTTCAATTTGGTTTTGTCCTCGAAAAAAAATAATTCCATCTATTTAAATGAAACCAATGCAATCAACGTATCCCAAGTTTTAAATTTTACACCCCGTTTTAATTGCTCCCAAGGAAGTAAATAGCAGAAAATTTATCAAATGAACTTCGATAGAGAAACAACAGCTATTCCAGTTTTTTATTCTAACATTCACGTGTCTACTACAGCGCCTGGTGTTCGAATGTGTCGCTAACGTAGGGTCTCAGGTATATTAGTAGTTCATTATTATAATCAAAGCCTTTACGAATACATATACTTCCCCTAGGACCTGAGGATATAAACATGCTACCGACTTTTTCACTATCTCTAATTGGCATTATTTATTTGTATTTAATTTTCAGTATATAATCAATTAAGATAAATAAAATTATTTCAAGTTGGGTCTAAGTATTTGCTAACAATTTATGCCACCATTTTCGACCCTCCACATACTTAGGACACAAGCCACCAATGCTAAAAATATGTCTAAATCATAATTTACTTGAAAATATTCATCTCTATGATTACATGTTCCTTGAAAAACCCGCGTCCGCAAATGCATTAATTAAACTAGCCCAGACTTTAAATTAAGACAAACACACCATTGTTTGAACGCTTCTGTTAAACAGCTAGTGCTGGGTCTAAATTCATATGTAACGCATAACTACTAGTGTTGTGAACCTTCTTCACTAGTCACATGGTCTAAGGCGTTACTCTCGCAGTAGACTATACCACCAATGATGGAGAGATCAAGGTTCTAATCTTGGTCGGGTGCACTGAGGGTGGGTTTTGTCCAGAATGGTTTTCCACTCTCCCTCCATGCAAAATCGGGTAAACTTTCTTTAATATAACCTTTTTAATCCCTAAAAACATTGGTGTAATTAGTACAGAAGCGTATAACTTAAACAGGTAGTAAGATGCGGTGATAAAAAATATTAATACTACTAATAAATAATTTTATATATATATATATACTATTTATATGTTTATATATATTATATATAAAATTACATTAGGCCTATATTTATTTTATATATAATATTAAATATATATGTTATATAGTATATAATATGTACAATTGTACACACTTAGAGGAGCTCTCCATTATGCAAAGATAAGAACCACAGTCTTCTGAAACAGTCTTGTCTTCCTAGAGTCTTGACGCTCTTAAGGTCATTCGACCATCAAAATTTTATTGTATTATTTTAATAAGTGAATAAATATAAGCTATAAATATTGATTCATTGATTTCAAATCATTACAGTTCTCGAGTTATAAGTAGTCAAACTTACTATTTTATCCATTTTGCGTACTAGTTTTAAGGTAATTAGTTAATGTATGGGGATTAAATTTATTCTAGCTAGACATGCACATGAAGTGCATGCAATGAAGTACTTACAATATTTTAAATAAAATTAGTTTTTAATTTATAAGCTATTAAATAGTTGTAAAATTACATA
>CABFWO010000631.1:242718-273806 GCA_902155825.1 Timema genevievae | reverse complement strand
TCTAAATATACATTTTTTAAATTAATTTTCTAAACACCACAGGGGGGTCAGCTGACCCTTTGACCCCCCCCCTGTATCCGCGCCTGTATATGCATATATATATATGCATATATATGCATATACGCACACAGGTTGTATCGTAACATGTGGGCTCCACCTCATTGGTAGCTAGGAGACACAAAAACAATAGTTAACATAAACACGTGTTCCATTTGACCTTGTTCCCGAACTATAGTCATGTTAGTACTCCAGTAATGTGGAGCTGCTCGACATTATAGGAAGTGATAGATTAGCAAAGCTATTATATTTGTTAGATGTGGTTAGAACCGCATCTAAATATAATATTCTTTAAATTTTAAAATGATATCAGGACACGGAAATCTAACCAAGGACCTATGGCTTATTAAGTCAATTCTCTAACCACTGAGTTAACCAGGAATAATTCCGAGACCAAGGTTATTCTTACCTCATATTTTAAGGCAGAGTCTATTATAGACGTGTGGATATCGTCAGCTACATATGTGTTATCAATTAAGATCACGATCTGTCAGATAACGCAGCCACCATCGACGATATGAGTGAATGACCCTGGGCAGGGGAAGATTCCTGCATATCTCAGTGGTTAGAGCTTAGGCATACTAAGTCAAAGATCCTGGGTTAGATTTCCATGTCCAGGTGTCATTTTTAAATTAAAGTAAATGTTCTAGTGTTTCAGGTTTCCTTAATTAAAAAAGTTAACTTATACGTCAAGGATGTACAGTAGGCCTACCTACAAATTTTAACTTTCAAAAATATTTAAAGGGAAAGCCGAAATGTTAGAAAAAGATAATTTTATTTATTTAGATGGTAATTTATTGAATTCTAATAAACATATTTTAATTTTACTAAAAAAAATACAATCGACGTATAGTTTACGTTAGTTTGAGAATGTATGGATTGAAAGGGCTCCCGAGTTTATTAAAAACAAGTTATTGATGTTTTTAAAGAAGGTAATTAGCTGTAGATTTGAATAAAAACCATCAAACGTTTTAACTTATAAAGGTGAAGGGAACGCGAGAACCGCATTGTTTTTGCAGTTTTTATAAAAAAAACATTTTTTTGGCCAAAATAAATCAACTATTTCTTCAGTAGAAACATAGTATAATTTTCTTCACATAGTGATATCAACAGTTGTTGAATATCCGTCATGACCATAGCGGCCTTAGATGACAAACTTTGTAAATGAAGAGAAAAAGTTGTAATTAAATTCCAGGACACCCTTAAATGTGACCCTTATGATCAAATAGTTTGACAAGACTGTTCCAATGTATTTATTTATATAAGTAAGCCTATCCATTAAACAGATAGTATCCCCGAGTTCGAATTATGAAATAAAAATTAATAAGTTTCATTTCCTTTATCTAGGTCTTCATCACCACCTATCTTCGCATCTCTTGAGTTTTAAATTTCTCTCTTTGTCATATTGTATGAACATGATAAATTAGAGCACGAGCTTCAAAGCTCTAATTAAAATAAAATAATACTTATTTCTAGGACCCGAATGAGTACGACACACTACACCACTAAGTGTTTTTCTCTCTTGTCTCTACATATTATTCTAGTTACGGAATTGATAGACCATGGATAATTAGTGGTTTCTGACTTGGTTTTTATAAAAATAAGCCATGACACACTCAATGCAAGACTGTTGTAACGCATGAGGGGTGGTTCTGAGGAAATTATGGCGTTCATTCATATCAAAATCGCTCATCATATTTTTGAAGGCTTGAATATGTATTTGGTACTAGTTTTTTGCCCTCTCTCGGATGGTAAACGTATCTCGCGCATAAACACACTATCCGCAATATTATCAACCCTTACCACATCCAAACTGTCTCCATCCGCATTCCAACTAGGTCTATTCTGACTCGCATATGAAGTTAAACTAACTTAAAGCCAACCAAATTCCAAATTAGAGTTTTTAATTAATAAAAACTTACTTTTTTAATCAAAGACTGGTCGTAATCATCATGGGCCATTCGATTCACTTGGACATGTGTGTATTAAAATCTTTGATATTTCACTTCACATTCCACGTCCTTTGATGTTAAAAACTATAAACACAAAAACTGTCATACTCGAGTTAAATCTACAACGAAACATTATCAGCAATTAATCACTAGTTTTGACAGGATTGTTGATAATTAATGTTTGGAAGTACTGCTTTATGTTGGTAAATACTTAATCCTGCATAGAGATACTGGTTTATGTAGGGAAATACTTGTTTATACAGGAAAATACTGGTTTATGTAGGGAAACGCTTGTTTATTTATGAAAATACTGGTTTATGTAGGGAAATACTGATTTATGTAGGGAAATACTGATTTATGTTGAGGAACATAAGTTTTTGTAGGGAAATACTATTTTATGTAAGTAACTAGTCCTACTGGTTTATGTTGAGAGCTCTAAGTTTCTGCATAAATATACGGCTTCATCATGACCAAAGTATTCCCAATACTTATACTTACTAGCTTGCAATTTAGAAATGGGTCTTGATATTGAATTAAATTATGAAGTAGTAATTTAAACAATATGGCGATTTTGAAAAGTAAGCAGTAATCTCTCAACTCATCACACTTATTCTGAAAATTGAAAAATGACACCTGGACACTGGGATCGAACCCAGGTGTAATTTTTCAATTTTCAGAATATGATATCTAGATTGAGTAATCCTAACTAAAAACATAAATAATAGCTCTGGATATTTGATTCATCACACTTAGTTAATATTACGACCACACAATTAGGTGGCACTTAGCCCTTTAGCATAGGTAAATCGATCGTAATAAGCAGTATTCTTAGGCAGGCGTTTAAAGAAATAACACTGTTATAAAAAACATATTTGAAATATGTAAGCCTATCAATACATTTTGTTGGGATGGATAAAGCTTTATATAACTTAATGTGTCCATCAATGTCCAAAGAGTTTTCCGCTATTAGCTTTGTTTAGTTGGATTCACATACTTCCCTTACGCATTTTTTAAGTGGGTAGAGTCAACTGCGCAGGTGTCTAGATTTATAAAAACCTACAGATAAAAGAAAAAGTTGAAGGTTGTAGTTAACATTGGCTACGGTTCCAGTTGCATATAGATACATCTTTCAATCAAGGTTCTGGGTTAGAATCTCTTGTTCAGGTGTCTTTTTCATCTATCTTTAATTTAATTAAAAAATTATGTAACTATCATTATTATTTAAGGTATTTAACGTGCACTTTATGAACCAACTGATTATATCAGCGCACGATCTATAAACTAAATTAAATCTATTAGAGACCCAAAAGCCAGCTCCCAGCGGTAGATTTATCACTGTGAAAGGGGAAACCCACATTTCCCCAATGATAATTTTTTCCAACCATGCCGGAAATCGAACATGGGACCCCTAGTTCAATAGACTGACACGTTGCAGACTGATCTAAGGTGTCGTTACAGTATGCAGCTATTTAATTAAATAAAAATATATTTATTGCTATTTTGATTCTTTTGAAAAGAGGATGTAAAACCAATTATGAAAAATAAGATCTCCTAAATTAATCCAGCTGGTATTCGAACCTTGGACTTGTGATAAAGAATCAGGACCACTAAGCTAAATCTCCCGAAAATAGTTCTATAGTTAAATATTTTGAGTTGCCTCTGTCATCCACCAAACCGCTGAAGTGTAATAATTTACATAATACCCACAACATTAGCATTTTAATAAAATTCTCCCTGACACCTTTTAATTATAATGAATAAGTTAATTGAATAAAATATTTTTTTTGTACCCAACGTAATCTACTAACCCCTCCTAGACTGTGATAAATTGATATTAAATTACTAGTTCCCCTAAGGGCAACGTACACCGCTTGTATTAGCTTAGAACAAGGGCCAGCCTTGTCTTAATAATTAATTGTTTGCTCGATTTCGAAACCGATAATTATCTAGCAGAGAGATGTCATTAATTACCATCTTATTACACCACTCCCTATTTATGTTAATCTAAGATTGATGCATATTAAATAGGGTTTCCATTTACTTGGGACAGTGACCTTAACTGTAGTAATATTTTTGAATGACATTAGTAAATTTTGGTTATTTTGTTATTCTATAATTTCAAAAGGTCATACCGAAATTAGTTATTTAATTTTTATTTTATATTCGAATCAGTGGTTTTGTCACTGTCATAATATAATAGAGGGCTGGTAACGGAAATATAAAGGTGATTTTACTAAATTATTTATCAGTCTACTTATACATACACATGCGGGTACATTTCCTCTAAATAAATTATATCTTCCTTTCATTGTTACTATCGCAATAGAATATTTTTTAAAAAAAATTTAGTATCGCGTCTTACTAAATGTTTAGGTTGTACGCATATGTACTACAGTAATTACGCTTATGAGTTAGGGATGAGAAAGATTGAATTTAAAAAAAGTGTACTTGCATTTGGGTGGTGTGAGAGTGAAAAATCATTTTAGAAAAACAACCCTCAGTAATTTCTGGATTTCATTGTGTTTAAAAAAAACTAATTTAGAAATTCTGAATTACTATTTTTTTTAAGTAACTTAATATTTGTATGGATTCAATTAATTTTTATTTAAAATACTCTTATTTGGATATAATGTCTTCTTTCTTCATATAGTCGTTTTCAAGTCTAGGAAGCACCTTGCAATGACCTAAGACAATGAAAAATGTAGACGTCTCTGGTTATTTTAATTCGTGTGAGTGTGTGTGTGTGTCTACGAAACGATTCATGAAAGGAAGTTAGAAGCAGTTTTAAAAATAACTGACCTTTATATCTTAAAAAGAAGTTAAGGGACAGTTCAACCTTCCCTCCACCTTGTACCCTCCTCCCCTCCCCACCTGCCCTTGGTTACATGACTAATGAGTAATTTAAAGATAGCGTCATATAATTGGGATGGAGAAGAAACTATTTAGCTTGCACGTAGGAATACAAATAGTACATTTCTGTAGATGAATAAAATTAATAAGCCCTCTTTTATTTTTATAGGGCTCCTGAAAATTGTAGGAACTCTAAGGGATAATTTAATAGTTATAAAAGTGTAAAATAAATATTAATAAATATCTATTAGGATTAATTTAATACACGATAGACAGGACTGTCAGTGACAAGGAGATTGAAGTTTGAATCACGGTAGAGTGTTGTGAGGGTAAAAAATGGTTCTATCCTTCCACAAAATGCGGTTACATAACTTTCTCATCCCTACCTAAATTAGTGTGAATAAGAGGATAGAAATCCTCTTCGGTGGCCACGTGGTTTGACGCGCTAATTTCGTGTTGGACTAGACTGATGAAGACGGGGAGGTTGGGGTTCAATCCCGGTCGGGTGCACTGAGGGTGGTTTTCTTAAATGGTTTTCCACAAACCTTCTATGCAGATGCGGGTGCATTTCATCTAAATTAAGCCTTCCTAATCCGTAGCCCATCAGTGTAACCATAGGAGTATAGCCTAAACAAGTAGTAAGAAGCAGTGATAAAAATAAAGAAGATAGAACTAGCAGTTAGTAATAAACGTTGCACAAAAATATATTGCCGCTGGGGTTTTCCAACCCTCCACACTGATTCTGGTGCATTTCCTCTAAGAAAATCTTCATCATCTCTACCACTTGGGTTATGAGGTTGATAACCATGGTGTTAAACGCGATAAAAATATAATATAAATGTAAAAGTAATCACCCCACCCGTTTTTGAATGGCGTGAAGCCTACAGATACGATGGCGCTGGGATTCGAACCAAAATTTGAGGAGGCTTTACAGTGCATGTGTGACGGATTATTAGCGCTCTCTACCACAGTAGTGGCCTTGGACAAAAACTTGTAGGAAAACAGTAGGTAGAGGAAAAGAGTACAAGTTTTTATTAATATATTTTTTTTGTCACCGCGTTTTACTACACCTCAGTCGATAGCATGTCTGTCTACTGAGTCCCGGGTTCGATTCCCAGCATGGCCGAAAATTTATAATCGGTGAAATGCGTTTTTATCCTTTCTTAGTGATAAATTAACGGCTGGGGAATGGATGTTGTGCCTGTCCTAGTCTTAAATTAGATTATAAGGCATATGAAGCTATGATAGGCCACAGGCGGGAAACAGTAATGGATGTAAAGTATTACTACCCGTTCAGGCTACACACGCATGTGTACTATTTACGCTGATGTGTTTAGGATGAATAAGGTTGAATTTAGAGGAAGTGTAGCCGCATTTGCTTAGAGACAGTGGAAACCTATTTAGGTAAACTTCCCTCAGTACACCCAACCAGAATTCAAAAATGGTCTTCACCTGACAGTGACGGATATTTTTTATTATTATTTAGCACAACGCCTTACTACCCATTCGAGTTATACGCCTAAGTACTAATTACGTTAATGGGTTCGGGATTGGTAAGGTTTAATTTAGAGGAAGTGAACCCACATTTGCGTGGAGGGAGATTGGAAAATAATTTAGGGAAAACCACCCCCAGTTCATCCGACCGAGATTCGAACCTCAATCTCCCCGTCCTCGGCAGTCTGGCTCAACACGAAACTCACGCGTTAGCCAACTACGCCACCGAGGGACATCATGTCGGTGTGGTTACTTTGACATCCCGACGACAACGACGATGATAATGATCCAGTAGAAGTCTTAAAACCAACTTAGACCTAAGTATCCAGACCATGTCAACCGTAGGAACAGTTACCCTTCAGTAAAAATACCTATGGTACCGCTGGAAATTGAACCCGAGACTCCTAATTTAGTGGCCAGTAAGGCTGACCGATAGACCAAGAGGGCGACAAACAATTTGAAATGGTTCGATAGCTATAATTACATTTTGACTTACCATCCATCTATACAGAGTCAATTTTATTTATTTTTCCAATACAAAATAAATAAAAAATGGCATTGGGGGGGTAACTAGTAATTTGATAATATTAGATAAATAATGCTTTCTTTTGTTGCCAAAATAGAACTTGTTAACAGACGTTTCCTTTTTTCCCCCACAAACAAATGCCTTTTGAAAACGATTCCACCCCCATAACCCTCCAACCCTTACTCCCTTTCTTCCCCCTTTCAGGTAAAAAAATAATAATAAAAAATTGAGAGCAACGGCAGACGTCAGTTTGGTTCGGGCAGGTCCTAATGAATTAGTGTTTGGTCTGGCCGGCACCAGATGGCGGGCACGGCTCCACTTCTAATTAGAGTAATTAATGAGCTGAGAGAGGAGGGAGCATGCGTGAGCGCATGCGTGCGTGCGTGCGTGTCCCGTGTGTGTGTAAGCATTAGGGTTAACACCTGATGGTCTCATCTCTCTCGGCCGGAGACAGTCGGTTCCGATCGATTATGGGACACCGAGAGAGAGAGGGGGAGGGGGAGCGTACAGTCCTCTTATATTGTTATATTACCCGCTTAGGTAGTCAAATGGTACAAGGCGTCACCCTCGTGTTAGAATGGCCTGCTGATAACAGGGAGATCGGGGTTCGAATCTCAGTCGGGTCTACTGAGAGTGGTTTTTCCTGAATGATTTTACACGCTTCTTCCATGCAAATGCGGGTGAGTTACCTATAAAATGCTTCCATCGTCAGCCCTATCCCACTATAGTAATTATCCATATATGTGTATAGTCTGAACAGGTAGTAGGACACGGTGATAAAATAAATTAGTATTTCTTATTATTACAAAACTTGAATGTTAAATAAAATGTTAAGACAGTCTCCTAATTTCCCCACAAGAAATTTGAAACTTTTTTTTCAGCAAGGGTGAGTATTAGACTTCAACTCTTGTGTTGAAGTCAAATTGACGACAAATACTTGTCCGTAAGCCACGGCCCTCGGGGGTATTTGGTTCCCTTTCGTGTGAGAAAACCACTGTTAAATGCTGCCAAACATTGCACATATTAGGCACGCAAATTTAACATTTTTTGGTCAACTATTTTTGGTGAATAAAGAGTAAGAATTGGCTATATCAACATTTATTGTTTTGTTTCACTAAATAATGAACAATTAAATGGCTATGGGTTACCATGTTTCTGACCACAACCCTCCGATTTCCAAATATAGTCCCAATTTGTGTATTTCTACGACGTTTAAAATAAGATGAATCAGAACCCATTTGTACGTTGGTTCATCAAAAGGCCCGTGGGCTGTACATAATCATTGATTAGGCCATATTCGGCCCGTGGGCCACAAGTTTGACACCCCTGGTCTAAGGCGTCACTCTCTCAATAGAGTAGGCTACCCATTGCGGGGCTATTGGGATTTGAATTTCGGTCGACTGTATTAAAGGTGGTTTTCCCTGAATGATTTTTCACTCTATCCATGCAGATGCGTGTACACTTCCTATGAAATTTAGCTTTACTCACCCTTAACTTATTAGCGTAATTAGTATATTTGCATGTGTAGCCTCAACAGGTAGTAAGACGCGGTGCTTATGAAACAAAATAAATAAATAAAAATCTACCCTTCCTTTTCCCAAAACCCTGGTGTAATTTAACCTTGAGTGGTAGTAAGACTTGAAGGTAATAATAGTTTCATTTTTATTTATTATAGCTCTGACCAACCGCAACAAGACCTATAACAGGCCAGAACTGTTAGATACAGATAAAATATGGAATTATTATTATATTAATTCAAATTTATTACCAGACAAATATTTATGTTAGGAAATTGATAGAATACAGTGATCAAAATCAATAAAAAATGGAAATGATTAGTATAAAAAGTACATTAAATAAAGATAAAGTATTTTCGTTGGTTCAACCCAGCCGAGGTAACTGGATTTTTCTTGAGCAATACAAGCCTAATATAAATGTTCACATTAAAAATATTTAAAACAAAAAAGGGCATCACAATAGTAATAATAAATATATGCGAAATATTTTGTGTTGGATGTAAGTCGAATTATTATTTTTATCATCATAATAATCATCATAATTATAAATCTATGTAGAGAAACTATATTAAAAGTACTGTTTGTCATTAAATTGAGTAAAAGAGCGCATACTAATTTAATTGAAGAAAAACTCTTCATTTTTTTGGAATCTCCATCACTTTTGACTTCTTAATGTTGATCTCCATGCTTCTCACTATCTCCACTAGCTGGTTGATCATTTCCTGCAACTCTTCTTTACTTTTGGCCAGCAATGCTAGAACATCTGCATATTTTATTGTGTCGAGGACGCGTCCTCCTGTCCTGAAATAACCACGTCCTTCTCTAGAGCTTTCTCTCCATACAAGTTGAACAGACTGGCTGACAAACAGCATCCCTGCCTCACTCATCTTCCTATCTCTACACTGTTGGTCTCTCCATCATTCATCCTCACCTTCACTCTCCATACAAGTTGAACATACTGTCTGACAAACAGCATCCCTGCCTCACTCCTCTTCCTATCTCTATACTGTCAATCTCTCCATCATTCATCCTCACCTTCACTCTCCATACAAGTTGAACAGACTGGCTGACAAACAGCATCCCTGCCTCACTCCTCTTCCTATCTCTACGCTGTTGGACTCTCCATCATTCATCCTCACCTTCACTCTCCATACAAGTTGAACAGACTGTCTGACAAACAGCATCCCTGCCTCACTCCTCTTCCTATCTCTACGCTGTTGGTCTCTCCATCATTCATCCTCACCTTCACTCTCCATACAAGTTGAACAGACTGTCTGACAAACAGCATCCCTGCCTCACTCCTCTTCCTATCTCTACGCTGTTGGTCTCTCCATCATTCATCCTCACCTTCACTCTCCATACAAGTTGTACAGACTGGGTGACAAACAGCATCCCTGCCTCACTCCTCTTCCTATCTCTACGCTGTTGGTCTCTCCATCATTCAGCCTCACCTTCACTCGATGTCTCAGGTACAGGTTTGCAATCAACCTTCTGTTCCTCCAGTTGATGCCAATCTTCTTGAGTATATCCATCAGTTTCATCCACTTCACTCTATCAAACGCCTTTTGCCAGTCATTGAAACCCATATAGACTTCTTCGTAGACTTCCATAGTGTTAAAAATATACTTGGTCAACATAAATGGCTAAAATGGCTTCAAAAGTACGCAAACCAAGAACATATGAACTGAAATTTTAAAATTATAAATAATGACTAAACAATAACCTACACAATATATATTTCTAGAACCAGGGATTCATGAACAGAATATATGTACGCTTGTGCATTGTCTGTGATGCATAAAAAATAAGTTGACGTCATAAAAACCTGGACCATGGTCATAACTAAAAAACCTAATTGCAGGAGTCTTATTCGTTCTTAATACCAAAAGAAGCCTGCTTTTTTAAAATATCATAATTAGCTTTTTTATTCTAAGTTCATTGCTAACACTCATTTCCATATACATTTTGTTGGTCTGACAGATTTCTTCGAAACAAACTAGATAGACATTTAGAGAAATTAGAATGATCTAAAATTATTCTACAATGAATACAAATAGTTAATTAGACTACGCTATAAAATAAACATTTCCAATTTTGGATCTATTATTACAGGCCGAGTGAAAAGAGTAAATTTTTACTATACATAACTATGAAAGTATTGAGTTTGAATATAATAATATAGGCCTTGTTAATATTTTATTTTTCATTAAGTTTGGTCAACAAAATATTGACCTCAGGAGCATCATAGCCAGGACAGTGGCATCTAAAAAAGTCACGTTTGTGTGTTTTGGGCTAAGTTTGAATTGGCTGCATTTTTTTACTTTAAAATATCTTAAAAACTTTGCTCAGTTTGAGCAGATTAAATATGTACTGTACATACATTCACAATGGACAAAAAAATTGTTTTTTTTAGATAAGCCTATATCAAATTTTGATGAAATTGGATCAAATATTTGTTTAGGCAAATTTGTGTATAAAGTTCAAAGAAATTAAAGGGAATGGTACGCAATTTACTAGTATTTACATTTTTTGTCACATAACACTAATGAAAAATCTAATTTTTTTAAAAACTGATTTATATAGAAAATACCCTCATTAATCCGAATTAATTGTGACCAAGATTTGTTCAAATTAACGAAAATTCAGACTAAACGGGAGAACACAATAAGGTCTACGCGAGGAGAAAATAGTATTTTCACAGATTTAAATTACAGTTGAGATGAGTTTTATAAAATTTACATTCATTTAAATGATTTTTTTCTTAGCACCGTGTCTTACTACCCGTTTGGGCTATACGCCTAACTGCTGTAGAGAAAGTAATATGTACCGTAGTTTTACATGTACGGTGTATATTTTTTTACAGTAGTGTAATTATTTTTAGTTAAAGGAATATACACTAAATTTTGACTACAGCATGTAAATATTTAGCATTAATTATCACGGTTTCTAACAATTCTATTTTAACTTTGAGTTTTTAATCAATAAAATATATTTCATTTTACTTAGTTTGTTCCCCTATCCCTTCATTTTCCAAAATTTTTGCTAGGATTACCCGTAATTTTGGACTATTGGTGCTTGGTCTAATGGGATTTTAAATATATGTTCACAAGCAAATTTATACACATATCCACATGATAATAATTACTAGAGAAAATTTAAATATCTTAAAATGACCAACAAAATCATAATCAAAGTTAATCTGATACGCATTTTCCACCTCGCCTGTGCGAAGACAAACCTGAGCTAAATAAGCGTATGCGCCTTAAAAAATATAAAGTTTTTTCCTCTTTGTTTTACTCTCTTAACTTTCAAGGGGAGGCCGTGGTGGTACTACTTCACTTAATAATTACAAACCCACTTTAGAAAAATCCAAATTATGTTAAATAATAATAATATAATAATTATTATTATTATTAAAAATATTAGTTGTGAGACCTTAATACCATTACTTTGTTAATTTACTACTACTAACCTTTTACTTTAATCTCTGAAGAGCAAATTATCTTTTGTGACGAATCGGTCACTGCCTAGAAGGTATTCGCTGGTAGCTTGTCTATCTTGCTCATTTAATTAATGTAAATATTGTAGAAATATAACGTCAACTGTCAGCAACAACATTTGATTCCAAACAATAGCATACAATTCTAAACAATATACACAATAATATGTTTAACTAGTTCGTTTCAGATTAAGCTTCTTACGGCACGTGTTAAAACAATCATTATCGCGAGCCAAAATGTACTAATTGCCATCGATTGGTCCAAGGACAACACCATTGAGGGGTAGTAAACCCCCTCCTGGCGGTTAAATACGAGTCTTTCGTCTAGAGTAAGAAAGCTCGGATGTCGTTTCATTTGCAGACACTTTTAATGACAGTGGCCAAATTTCATCCTGCTGATCGTTAGCTTTGATCATGAGCTCTCACTATAGAGTGAGAGAAGCTCTCGTTCATTTAGGGTACGTGATTCGTTTCTTTGAGAGTCTAGACCAGTTGTACATTTACATAACACGCAGGAGCCATCATGAACGAGCAATAGCGGAGACAAGCCCAACTCTACTTAAACTTGTGCAAATTGCTGACACGATGTGCTCACTTCTAATCACGTAGTTTCTCAGTAAACCCTCAAAAAACAATTTCGATTCACTTATCTCACTCAAACCATTACCTTATCCCAACCCCCATTCCGACAAGAAGCTTCTAAGAGTAAGCAAATAGCGACAAATCTTGAATTTGTATGTGTCCCTGAACTCTGAAGAGTGGATTTTACCATTCTTTCCGTCCCCATGTCTGTCTGTCTGTCTATTTGTATGTCTGTCCATCCCTGGCCACAGATCTGTAACGGTTTGATGGATTTGGTTAAAACTTGGTAATTAGATGTTATATGGTTAGAGCTCAGAATATTTTTTTTTATGTTTTAAATCTAGTCCTTAAAATAAGAGTAGTTTCGTGAAGAGGTTTTTTTTATTCCAAATTCTTCGAATTGGCCCTAAAGATGTTGTTTAAAATAGATATCTAGGGTTTTATCTGACAAATAAAACTGTATAATTTACTGGTTTTAACTGGTCAGGAACATGTTGGTACCCTTAACCTATATTTTGACGTTAGCAAAACGATAAAATATCAAACCACTTCTTAAATAAAGGGAAACGCGTCTCTGTTAGACAGCCCCTTAAGGGCCAACTCACGTCCAACTATCCGGGATATTAAATACCAATTATTTCATATTAAACAATAAATTGCATCAAAATAAGTTTTTCCCGAATTTTCACTTAACATTAGCAAATTTGTAATCAGTGAAATATATATTATTTCATTTTAAAATAATATTTTTTTAAAAATATTTCTGGTTATATATAGAAACAAAATGTTTTTTAAAGAAGAAGCCAGGCTACCGTACTGTGATGCAAAGTTTGATTGAGCTGTATCACCTATAGATTAATTTACAAAGAAATAACATTTAAAAAAATACAAACAAATTTTTTATATCAACTTTGATAACATTTTAATGTACTATTATAGTGATTTTGTAGGTATTTATAATATCTATCAAAAGTGACAACTGCAGATCAAATGACTTGACGTATGAATGCGTGAAAATAATTTTCCCGCTCTGTTTGTATGGTCCTTAGGAGAGTCCCCATTTGACTGTTCACGTGATTATCCATACCTCCCCCCCCTCAGCCCCCACTAACCCTTCTTTAATGAAGTCGCGTGCTCAATAGGAAGTGACTAATATGTCACCCTCTGGAAAACATGAATGCCTGTACGTACTGCGTGCGCGCGCATGTGTGTGTATGTGGTGGTATATATTTAATACGCAAACACACAAAGTCAAGGGCCTACAGACTTCGATGGAAAGGGGAAGATAAAGTTGGAAGCCAAACCCTCCTACCCCCCCAAACCGTGCATCCCTTCTCCCACACCCCACACCCCTCGGAAAGGGTGGTAAGAGAAGGTATATAATTGACTGTAAATCATGGGGTAAACATGTGCCATTAACAAAACCACCCTTACCATTATGACGTCATAAATAGAAAAGCGTCGAAGGGGAAGAGTGTGAGGGGAGGGGGTTTGTTGGGAGAGTGAGGGGGTATTAAAAGGGGTAAAGGGTGGATGGAGAAGCAAGATACTGATTTTATTGATTAAATTCATTTGGAGGGACATCCTTTGGCCAAATGTTATTCATTTTTTAGTTGGTTTATTATTTATTTTTTTGTTTCGAATCGATAGATAATGCACGATTCATTTATCGCGAAAGTTGTCAGTCTTACCTTGACGAATTATATTAGGGTACTATTTTAAAATCTACGCCATCGTTTAATCAGTCAAGATGGTATTGCTGCCTTGCATAATCAGAGTGTACTTATATAAATAAATTTAGATATAAAAAAGTAGTGCCTAACACTTATATTTGAGTATACTACTTAGGATAGGTTTTATTAAAATATCAAACTAGATTTATTGATGATGACTTAAGATGGGAGTGGAGGGAACGCAAGTTAAGGGCAGTTTTTTTTAAATTTTTGACCAAAATAAATGGAATATTTACTCTATTTTCTCGAGTTAAATGGTTTGTTTTGACCACCGGCTTACTAAGCCTGTCGTGGTCTACACCTGAGTAGCGGGGCTCTCTCTTACAGGTCCTCAGGTAGACCTTCTCTTAGTGATAGCTTCCACCTACTGAGGCTACGGGTACCTACTGATGATGACTTATCGCCACCAACCCTCACATCCACAGCCCACCAAGCCGGGAGCCAACTAGCCAGACCCTGTTCCAAGCTTGTTGGTTTTGGCCCTGACCAGTCTCCTGTCTCTCGTCTACACCTGACCAGACTTCCGCTGGGGTCCAACCCAACCTACACCAGAGGCCTTGGGGTACACCACTTGGCAGTGAGATCAGGAATAAGTACGAAGAGGCTATAAGCCGGACTCACTAGGTATGCTCCTTGTATTGCGCGTCACTAACCCATTGGTAGGGGGGGGAAACCCGTAAGGATGCCCAAGAAAGAGACGGGAGGAGCAAATAGGCAGATAATTTGTGCAAGTGAGAGGAGAAGAATGGAAGCAATTAAAGGAGGAGGAATAGTAGAAGGATAGAGGAGCATGGAGGCATTTTTCTAAACTGACCCGGCTACAGGTTGGAAACAGTAGATTTAGGGTGTTTTCCCGAGGCATTGTAGTGCTTGTGAAATGTTTCAGAAACTGGGATGGAATAGCGCCTTTCAAGTCTTGATAATGTCTTGCAAGGAACAACTACTTTTGTTCTGTTGCTAATGAAGAAAAGAAGATGAAGAAACAGAAGAATGAGAATACATCCTATGTTATCTTCACGTAAGTACAATGGTTTATATTATACATTATTTGACGAGCTGTGTGCTGATGAAAAGAAATTCTTCAATTATTTCCGGATGTCAAGAGCATAATTCCATGAACTGCTAGGGTACATAAAGCTTAATATGGACTTTTGAAGAATATATTTTTAAAAAATCATGAAACAAATTTCATCAGTTTTTCCTAGTATAAAGGCAGCCTTCGATGATGAAATAAAATATTTTTCCACTAGAAACATAGAGATTAATTTCATTCAAATCGTGATATTAACAGTTGTTGAACATCTGTCATGAGAATAATGGCATTAAATGATTAACTTTTTTTAAATTAAGAGAAGAAGCCATTAAATTCCTGGACACTCTTGACAGATATTCAACAGCTTTTGAGGTCACCATGTGAAGAAAATTAAATTATTTTGTTTCTACTGGAGTATTATCTAAATTATGCTAACCAAAAAATGTTGATAGTTAATAATATAATAGTATTGAATATTTTATTATTTTATCAGTATGAGCTTATAGGCTTAAAGTTACGTCAATATAAAAGTATCTCTTATAGCGACATGAGCCCAAAATATTAAAATTTCTACCGGGTAAAAAAACCCAACCAAGAACGCTATGACAATCAAAAGAAATAGCGAGGAATAAACAATAAATTAACAGTAGAATGCAGAGGGAAATTATTAGAGACGAAAGGCCAAAACCTTCTCAGACTAAGCTATAATTATTCCCTTATCACTTTCTTCCAACGTAGGTAAATTTAAGACCCCTTACGCCCTACTACTTCTCTTATCATCCAAAGATGAAGTGACGTAGATTCTATGGGGGGTGATAGTAATAATTTCAATTTCCTTTACAATAGAGGTGACCAACAGCCACAAGATATACAACAGGGCAGCATCGAAACATACATAAGATGAAAACACAGAATCATTAGGTTTACATAGGAAAGCAATAATTATAGATAAATAAATGGTACAACGCACCGAACAGACTTTCTCTCGCTTTTATTTTAAAAATTAATAGACATTTACTAAAAACTCGTAAGATTTGTGAAACGAAATAATAGGTCTATACATAATTGTAGAAACATTAAACTAGACCCTTCCTTCACCTCTGACAAGATGTGTATTAATCACAACTTGTGAATGTGAGGAATGCCAGGCCTCTACCGTGGTTCGGATTCCACGTTAAACTGTAGGTCCTCCATTTCATCTCACAATCACCCTACCATTGCACATTAGCGTAAGTGCGTATAACCCGAACGGGTAGTAAGACGCGGTGCTAATAATAATAATTAAACTAGAGATGGTACGATACCAGTTTTTCAATTCCGATTCTCGATTTCGATTCTTAAATTTCTACCTCGATTCCTCGATATTCAATTATTACTGGAATAGGCTTACAAGATAAAATTAAAAACTATTTTTATCCTACACTATATCACACTTTGAATAGATCCCCATGTTAAAATTAAAAACTATTAGAAAGAAAACCATCCTAGTTTAATATTTGTGTAAGTTAGTAATTGAGGAGAGTCTGTTATTTTATACTATACAACATTTAGGATACAAACTAAAACTGATAACAGCTAGAAAATATACATATCTATTGTCAGTTGAAAATAATGATACGCTTGTTTATCTTTACTAACAAAGTGTATGATCTAGGGTGTATAAGTTTCAAAGATTGAAGTCCTTATGGATTTGTATTCAAGAACACAAGCTTCTTCGCCCGTTGAGGATCTAAACGGCTACGTTTACGGTCCACTATAAGACCAGCTGTGAAAAACAAAAATTTTTTAGGTTTTCAAATTTAATCATAAAAATGTATTGAGTAAATAAAGAAAAAAATGCATTCTTGTAGCATTTGATATTCATTCATCTTTTAACAAAGCATTCATGATCATTTGCAAGTATCGTTGAGAAATCGAGACATCAAGAATCGAGGTATTTTCTCGATTCTCTCAATACATTCAAGAATCGATAGGTATCGAGGAATCGAGTTTCTCATTTCCACACTAAACCAAAGATCATAAATGAAATCATATACACTGTTACTAACTTACTCTATGGCATTAAAAACTAGGAACACTGTTACAGAAAAGTTGAAAAAAGAGAAAATTCTTTGTCCATCAAAGAGCATAAGAACCAAATTCAATTTCAAATACCAGACTTAAAAAGTATATATATATTTGATTTATCTCAGGAACTATTGGTTATATAAAATATATATTTCAAATAAAAGATTGTTATCTTTAATAATACTACAATTTTACAATGATAATTTATTTCGTATCTCAAATAGTTGCGGAGAAATTTTGAAAATTGGAAACTTTTCCTCGTGTAAAGTACCCTTAAAATTATTTTTATCAGAAAATAATAACTGCCATCTTGTTTATAATGATAAACAGTGTCTAGATACAAAATTTAATCAAAACTGTTAGAACAAATTTTGAGGAAATCGATTTTTTCTCTTTTTGCTCTTCCGTAAACTACCCTTAGTTTTAGGATTGGATGTCTAATTCCAAAAATCTCTCGCGGGGGAATCTTATGAAAATTCCAAGATACAAAATTTTAGCCCAATCGGTAAAATAGTTTCAGCTCTAATCCTAGGTACAGACATACGGATGGACAAATAGACAGACAGACGGCATTGTGAAAACCACATTTTGGTTTCAGGTCATGAACGTGGAGTTTTATCAAAATCTCAAGTTCAATTTTTTTTACGATCACAATACTTTCTCTCCAAGGTGTCTAGAGAAAGTAAAAACAATTTAAATTAGTAAATGAAGAGGACAAGTTGACATAGTGAAGTATAGTGGTTCAGCTAAAAAAAAACAATAAAGTTATTTATATAAAACCAAGGGTGACCTAGTGGTCTAGGGGTAAGGTGTCAGACTTCGGTGCTGAGGGTCCGGGGTTCAATCCTCGGTCCCGGCACAGATTTATCTGATTGCCAAACCCTTCCTTCACCTCTGACAAGATGTGTATTAATCACAACTTGTGAATGTGTGGAATGCCAGGCCTCCACCGTGGTTCGGATCCCACGTTAAACTGTAGGTCCTCCATTTCATCTCACAATCACCCTACCATTACACATTAGCGTAAGTGCGTATAAGCCGAACGGGTAGTAAGACGTGGTGATGATAATAATAATAATAATAATAATAATAATATATAAAATCAGTCAAAAAGAAAAGTATTCTTTAAAATATTTCAATGAATAACATATAGCTAAGTTCTTATTATTGTAAGGTAGTTCCTTAAATAACACTTATAGTTTGTCTTTTAATGTATTATTGTTACTATTTTTAAACAATCCTTTAATTCCCGGTGTGGAGGATGGAGCTGCAACAAAGCTTCCTTACTCCGGATATTCCTTTATGCAGTTTCTGTGATAGGCTAATTTCATGTGGAGAGGTTTATCAGCCAGACGCCCTACGAGCGAGAGCGAAAGAGCCTACCAATTAAGCCGAGAAAGGTATTTTCACATACCTTCAAGGGTTATTTTACATCCCACAATCGACATGGGACCGCGAAGGCTTTACTTCCCCTCCGAAGGAAGTCGTGTCACCAGATGCTTATCGCTCAAGAAAATTCCATCGACCTCAGCTGGGTTTGAACTCGCCAACATCGGGTCCTGAGGCCAGCTAGCACTTTACCTTAAGATCAATGAGGTCAATTACTTTTTTTATGATAAAATTCAAATTCGGAAAATATAGAGCTTACGCTACGGATACAACGGCCAAAAGGGCTGAGCTTGTGAGAAATATTGAGAAAAACATAATTAATTTTTTTGAATTCAAGAAGGCCGAGAAGTGTTTAAGGTAAAATTTACAAAATATGTTGCTAGTGGAAATATTAAAAACATAAACAGGCATCACATTAAAGTATGCTTGATAGTAAAAATTATGATAGTTTTCTTCTTAATAATAGTATAACTAATTGATTTATTAACATAAAATGACACCCATGAGGTTCCGTGTCTAAACGGGGTGAGCCGTTGCATTCAACCTGCTCCAACACCCCTTCCACTCCCCCTAACATCCCCCGCGCCCCATCGGTGGGTACGTAGTCTATCATTTCAACCTTATACGGTCTGGATGGTTGGTAATTAGGAGGTTGGGATCTTAAATCCCAGCAGGGGTATACCGGGGGAATATTTCCCAGGCCGGTTTTCTACTATAACACCACGCAAATGTGGGTACATTCTCTCTAAATTTGGTATCTTACACATCCCTGCCCAATCTACGCAAGCATATGGATAGCCCTTATGGAAGACGTAGTGCATAAAAAAAATTCTCTAAAATACACAAACTTAATAGAGGAAGACTTTCAACTTGTTACATTTTGACTAATAAGTGTCAGACAGACATAATAATAGAGAAGAAGTCTCATATCAAACCTACAAATGTGTACTTCCGGTCAAAAAAAAGTTGTATCTCGCCAATCAAACTCTAATGGTTAGGTCTTACACACGACGTTGAAATACCTGAGGTAATTGCGAAGATAACGTCTGTTGGAAAAACCAACAAACCAGGGTTATTATCTGCACGCAACACGTATGAGCCCCGAGCGGGTCCTTCAATGCGCATGCGCCGTCCACTGTATTCAGAATATCCTACAAATATGGAAAGAAACAGTTTTGATTTTGACGTGTCCTGAATACCGTTTTAATTTAGAGGTTTAACAGGATTTTTTTAAAAGGTTATAATATCAACATACACTTTAAACTAATTCAGACAACATTAATTGAGAGTTAGACAGGTAGTAGCGATTGTAATATATTACTTGTAATTAGAAGGGATCCACAAAGTTTGTACGATAGAGAGAGATATTAGAAACTGAACCACTTTTTTTATAGTACGTGGTAGAAAGGTAGGTTTAGATGTGTATTTGTGTATATATACATTTATACACATATATAAATATGTACATTTATTTATGTATGTGCAATGTGCATGCATATATATGTATATACATGTTGTAATGATACTGTTTTGGACCACTCTCATATATTAAAACAGTCATGGATGAAGTGTATTTTACTTTAAGGTACTGTAAGTAAAGTTTCCTTTCAATACTTCATCCATGGAGAATCACAATTAACTAATTTAAATACACCACGTTTTAAAAACTTATTTTTTCTTTAAAATATCAACTCCATTGTATTAGAAAGATCATATGACATGTTGGCTCCCTCTACCCAATAGGAAGCCAGCCTTCACAACATCAGGTTGCCAGGAGTTCTCCTATTAGTTAGTTTTAACACTGGAGACAAGGGGTCCAGGAGTCAAGGGGTAGGTCATATATAAACAGCTTGTGCGTATGAATCGACAGTAGTAACATAACTCCATACAGTGCCGGTAAAATAAATACAGTGCCAGTAATATATTAAAGTAGTAACATAAATCTACACAGCACACAGTATTCAGAACACGGAACGTGTAATATCACAGAAAAACAACCCGTAATTTAACAAAAACTGTGTCATATCTTCAGTACCGAAGGTGTAATCATTTAAATAAATCACGTGCAACATCAAAGCTCTTGCTCATTTCATAACAATAATTATCACATATAATCAGATATCATAACAGTGTACAAGTGCGCAGTAAGGCATGTACGCGTCATCATCATAAAACCCAGATATCATTATAAATAGTGCTCAATCACAGGGCAATATTACAATATAAACCGATATCGAAATAATTGGTGCTCAATCATAGGGAAAATATCTTAATAAATATCAAAAAAATCCGTAGCACCATATTTGGCACACATCGCGGGCCAACATAACTCCGTAACACCATAATGTACATATTTATAGGTTAATGTACATACACATATATGGTGTTACGGATATATATATATATATATATAAGAAATGGGTCTAATCCTATAATTCTCGAATCCGAATAGTACATTTTCTTCCAAATATCGAATCCAGATTCGAATCTTTGAATCTTTAAAAATTTATAATTATAATGTAATCACAATATTTTAAAATTTAATTTTGAAAAAGCGTGCGTGACAAGCTTTAGTTTGTTTGCCATCTCTTACGCCATAAGAAACAAAGATAACCCTTTTTGAGTAAATTAATTATATTGATACAACTTTGTCCCTTTTTGTGAGTTTTTCCAAACGACACAAGTCATTATAAAAAAAATTTAGCACCACGTTTTACTACCTGTTCAGGTTATACGCCTATGTATTACTTACATAAATTGGTTAAGAATTAGGAAGGCTTAATTTAGAAGAAATGAACCCGCATTTGCGTGGAAAGAGAGAGAGAGAATGGAAAACCATTTATGAAAAACCAGTCTCCATGCGCCCGACCGGGATCAAACCCCAATCTCTATGTCTTCCGCAGTCTAGTCCAACACGAGATTAGCGCGTTTAACCAGGCGGCCACCGAAGCGTGTTCTATATATAATTATTTTACCGATCGCTTAAAACTATTATATCAAGTCAAGTTCTTAATAATATTCTAGTTCCATCCAGTCCACCTCATTACACCCTATCCTTTTTTAAATAGTTATATCCAGTTTAACTCATTACACCCTATTCCTATCTTGAGATAATTATATCCATTCCAGCTCATTACACCTTATATTTAATTACTTCTATCCAGTCCACCTCATTACTCCCTATACCTTGTTTAAAATAGTTATATTCAGTCCAACTCACTACACACTATCCATATCTTGAGCTAGTTCTATCCATTCCACCTCATTACACCCTATCCCTTGTTTAAAATAGTTATATCCAGTCCACCTCATTACACCCTATCCATAGTTTAAAATAGTTATATCAAGTCTACCTCATTACACCCTATCCCTATATTGAGCTAGTTCTATCCAGTCCCCCTCATTACGCCCTATCCCTTTCAGGTCCACTCTAGTATGATCCTCTCATCTGCGTTTAGGTCTTCCCAATGTTCTCTTCCCATTGGGTTTACCAATCAATTCCTTGAACATGTTTCTAGATTAGTCCATTCGCACTGCATGTACTTCCACCACTATTATGTAACATATTTATTGTTACTGTCACATGTTATTGAGTGTGGTTAAAATTACTTTACTCAAATTATAAAGATTTTAAAAAAATATTCTAAATTATTTGATAAATATTTTATGAACATATCAGATAGCATAGTTTAAATTTATACTGTTGTTGGTTCCCAGCAAACACAACTGAATTGTTGTCTAAAACATTTAATTTGGACCACGGCGGAAAAAAACACTTTTAAAAATGTGTTTTTTATATATAAAATCAAGATATAAGATATCTTGTTATAAACTAAGGAAAAAATTACCTTGAGACAAATTGTAAGAAGGAAGTCTCAAATAGCTATAATTGAAGACATTTTATCTCATATAAAAAAACACTTGTTTATTTCTAACTACTCAAACTTGAAAGCCATTATATTCACGTCAGCCTAAAAATAAAAAAAAAGGACTATTAAGATGATGAGGTAGATAATTCTGGTGTAATTCGCGCTTTAAAAAGATGCTCTCCTTTCCTTATTTAATTCCTTCCCCCTTCCCCACTGCCATCCTCTTTCTAAAACACCTCTTCACTCATTGTTTCTCAGACAAAGTTTATAAAGCTACTTGGGTCTCATATACATCAACAAGCTCGCACTTTATCAACAAAACCGATAATGGAGAGTAAAGAAAAAAAACACTGGCTTTATCTTAAAGAAAAGAGCCTTCTCCGACGTATTTATCAAACAGCGATCACGATTGAAATCCGACCGTTTCACTTTACCTTGTATCCAGCTAACTTTTAACGAGATTGTCTTTATTCGGTACCCCTTCTATCACCTCCTCTTGCCTCATTCTTTACTCCTTCGAGATTTCTCTTTAGCCCCCCCCCCTTCCCCCTTGAACCAGTTTTTTTTGTTGAAAACTCGCAAGCGTTTCTCTTTACTTTGGGTTTTACTTTGTAGTGGTTTAACATTGCTAAAAGGGCCTGGGAATTGGTTTTTGAAATCTCTCACTCAAAGAGTTTGTCTGGTGCATGATGAAGGGGGGGGGGAGGGTGTTTAGGATGTGGGGTCGGGAGGGGGGAGTATTTTCAAAAAATAGGGAAGTCGAGGGGAGGTTGTTTGGTGAGACGCCGTTTACAAAGGGCCTTTCCTGTCGTTCTAACTAGTCAATTAGAGCAATCCGAGAACGCTGTGAAGTTGGAGGAGTGCTGTGTTTCCAGCCAATCAGGGAACGGCTAACAACTTGGTAAGGCTCTGATGGAGATAGGTTGTGACGTCATATGGTAGACGAATAAAGTGGAGCTCATATACATTGAGAAGGGTTGTCGCTTAAGGTGGGATGGAAGGGGACGCGAGTAAAAAAAAGCCAATGTTTTTAATTGTTTATGGCAAAAACTTATTTGGTCAAAATAAATAAAGTATCACTCCAGTACAAACATAGAAGTTAATTTTATTCACATGGTAGCCTCAAAATTTCTTGAATATTTGTCGAGGGTGTCCTGGAATTTAATGACAACATTTATCTTATTTTAAAAAGTTTGTCATCTAATGTCACCATGCTCTTGACAGATATTCAACAGCTGTTGATATCAACATGTGAAGAAAATTAACCTCTATGTTTCTACTAGAGAAATATTTTATTTATTTTGCCCAAAAAAAATGTGTTGACATAAAAACTGCAAAACCACTGGCCTTTTCTTCCGTCCCCTTCCATCCCATCTTAACGACATACCTACTGATCGATTTCAAAGTCAAGCGGGTTGCGTCTTAACTTTTGAAGCACTTAAATACTACCATACTTGGACGCCATAGTACGACATAGAAAAAGAGTGAAGAAAATGAGTAGTTCACCCTACGAGGCCTCTTGTAGGCCTATATGTGCTGATAACACTGCCCCTCTTCCACTGACGAGTGTAAACACTCACTCTATTGTTTGCACCTAGACAGTATTGACTTGATTTCAGAACCACTTTTATTTTGTTTCCTATCCAAGATGGACTTTTTTTAAAAAAATATTGATCTTGGCAGTAAGCTTTCTACTGGCCATTTTCATGAATGAACCAAATAGCTTAAGTTGTAAACGATAAAGAAAAAGTTTACAAAATAAACTACTAAAATATCAACAAAATAATGTTGTGACATTGTAAGAATATTTTTATAATTATTTCAGAATTCATGATTTTTGTTTCAAAGTTACGTATATCTTTAACAAATTTCCGAATAAAACTTTCCAATACTTCACAGGTAGACAACGTCCTTAAGATCCTGTTTCATTCTACAGATGACGCGTAATTTATTCCAGACGAGTTCTGCTTGAAAATTATTTTATCTATTTTGGTCAAAAAATTGTTTTGCTATGAAAACTGCAAAAACACTGCCTTTTATTCGCCTTCCCTACACTCCTACCTTAAAGAAATGACTGTAAAATAAATATCCGTAAAACCTGTGAAGTAAAAAATATTATGTAGCGGTTTATTTAGACATTGTTGGAACTTAGCTTGTATGTACTGTAACTACGGCCATAATATTTTGAAGTGAAGTGTAACTTCAGCGGCGGATGAGTAGACAAACAAGGAAAATCAATGTTTTTGTTTTGTATTTTTTATCAATCATAATGATTTAATGTTTTCAGTCGTAATGTAACTACTCGAAATATAATCAATTGATTGAGAAGGCTTTTAGTTTTGCACTCCTTCTTACTATAACTTATTTTCTTACAAAAGGACATTTTGAACATCTTTTAAATATTACAAACTTTTTTTTAGAATCAAAGTTAATAGCGTTTTAATACCCGCTTCAGTGGCCACGTGGTCTAGCGCACTACTCTCGTGCTAGACTAAATTGCCGATGACGGGTAGATCGGTGTTCAATACCAGTTCGGTGTACTGAGGGTGGTTTTTCCTAAATAGTTTTCCACTTTCCTTCCATGCAAATTTGGGTGCGCTTCCTCTCAAATAAACCTTCCTAAACCCTAACCATAAGTGTAATTAGTACATAGGCGTATAACCCAAATGGGTAGTAAGACGTGGTACTAAAAAATAACAGCATTTTATTATTTAATCACCGTTATTTTATATGTATTGATAATAGCTATCAAAAGTCACCGTTACAGATAACATGACTTAACGTATGAATGCGTTAAAGAGGATCTAGTAGCATTTTCTAACTGTCAGATATGTCGAATCGTAAAAAAAATTGGGGTAGGTCTACACTTATTCTGACTATTTGTATATTTACAAAAATGGGGTAAGAGTGTGTAACGTATAATTTAGATGAAGTGTAACTTCATGTACCTGTAAGTTTAGGGGAAAAAACACTCTCAGTGCACCCGACAAGGATTCAAACCCCAATCTCCCGTCGTTGACAATCTAGCCTATTATGAAAATGATGCTTTGAACCACGCAACCATGAATGCGGGCTGAAAAACCTTAAATATTTAAAATCAAAGGAGTTTTGTTTATTTTATATAGAAAAACTAATAGAATACTAGCATAAATTATTTTTATATTATTACCATGAAAATAATTTACAGAATGCAGCCTAAAATTAATAACTAAAGAATTTGGTTTCATTTATCTTATACTTTTAAATTACATATGAGTAGTTTATAAGGTTACAAGTTTTATTGGGGTTCAAATCCCGGTAGGATATATTGAGAGGGGTTTTCCCTAAATTGTTTTCCACTCTCCCTTCACGAAGATTTGGGTACATTTCCTCTAAATTCAACCTTCTTAGTCCCTAACACACTAGCGTAAATATCATATATGCATATAATCCGAACGAGCAGTAAGACATGATGGTAATAAAACTCTTTAAAATGGGTGAGTGTCCGTTTATTGATAGAGTATTTCTGGGTTATATTAAAAGGAACCCGCCTCGGTGGCGTAGTTGGCTAACGCGCTAGTCGTGTTGAGCTCGACTGCTGAGGACGGAGAGATCGAGATTCGAATCTCGGTCGGGTGAACTGGAGATGGTTTTTTCCTAAATGGTTTTCCACTCTCCCTCCACGAAAATGCGGGTTCACTTCCTCTAAATTCAACCGTCCCAATTCCTAATCCATTAGCGTAATTAGTAATTAAGCGTATAATCAGAACGGATAGTAAGACGCAGTGCAAGATGATAATAATAATAATAATAATAATAATAATAATAATAATAATAATAATAATAATAATAATAATAATAAAAGGACTTTTTATTTTGCATAACTTCTTACTACGTGTCCAGGTCATCCAAATTTACGGGGTAAGGATGAGTAAGGTGTAATTTAGATGAAATAAACTTTCATTTACGTGAATATAGATTTGTAAGCCATTTCGGAAAAGCCACCGTCATAACAATTAGCTAGGATTCGAACCTCCTGACCTCCACGTTTCAGAAAAACATATTAGACTAGCATGACGTTTAGATTACGTACAAGTTCTAAAATGTTAAAGATTTGTTAGAAACACAGAATTATATATTTTTTTAAAGTAGTTCCATCTGCCGCAAATGGTCATCGCCAACGATGTTTGTTTGGTACGACATCACATATATAAATAATTACTCCCCCATTTTTGTTTGCTTACAAATTTTTTTTTCTTCCTCTATATGTCTCTCCCAGAATAAAAAATCAAGGGAAACCTTTATATCCTGTAGGCAGATACATGTCAAAACAAATAATGGGTTGAGTTGGGGTTTGAAAGTGACAAGCAAAACTTCCCCTCCTGTCTTACTCAGATTAACAGATCTTTGGAAAAATAAATACATATTACACTGAACAAAATATTAATGTCTAGAACAAATATATAATTATATTCGTAGTAACGTTAGCTTCAGGCAAATACAACGTGAAAAATACTTTTGTGTGGACGATATAATATTACATGACGACGGTAGAACGCTTTGTAAAAAGGATACAAGTGATTTTCGTAGTTTGAAGTAACATTTTATTACTATTATGCGTTGACTACATAAACAAATAAACTAACAATAAAATAATTCATTTGTGTAACATCTAAATCTAAACGCTGTAGGTCTACTGACAAAAGAAAAATTAAGTGTGATGTTTATATATACATAGGCCTATATATAACAGTAAAGTTTTACGCTATAAATAACTCAAAAAGTAGTCAGAAAATATAATATTTATGTTTCAAAAGATTAAATTAAAAGTTCAGAAGCTTAGGAAATTTTAACTACAGATAACTTTTTTTTTAAATTGTTCAGTGTCCCTCAAAACAATTCTTGTTTGCATAAAATCTGAAAATTAAAGTAGGATCTATTCCTTAGACAATGACTAGGACGCAACACAATAGGGAGAGAATCATAATATACTGAATAGTACCATAATCCACTGGTTCTAGACCAGAGTTCAATGAGATACTTCACAGGGCTTCACAAAGATATCAGATCTGTTAAAAAATATTTCTCAAATACTATTTTTATGAATAATTATAAGCCACACTGTATACCAGTCTAACGGAACAGTGTGACGTCACCGTACTCTAGTATTGGTCAATGTTGGAGTACTGTAGAAGAGAAAGTTCAAATGATACAACAATGCATATATATATATATGTGTGTGTGTGTGTGTGTGTGTGTGTGTGTGTGAAATGTGGTGCTGGAGAATACTTGAGAAGATCAGGTGGACGACAGACAGGGTGAAAAAATTAAGTCCTAAGTAGAGTGGGTGAGAGGAGAACCATTTTGGATGTGATTCTCCGGTACAAATCAAACTGGACCGGACACATCCTTAGGAGGAACTGTCTTCTGCACGACGTCATAGAAGGAAAGGTTGAGGGAAAGAGAAGCTTAGGAAGGAGGATTCAAATATTGGATGACTTGAAGGAAATAAGAACATTCTGGGAGCTTAAGAAGGAGGCGGATAACATGGCATATTGGCGGTCTAATTTCACTTATAAAAGGAATGGACCTGTCGTAAGACAGAACCCTTAATAATCATATATATAACACCATCATTAGTCCAGTGGTGCTGTATTGTTCAGAAAGCTGCACTCTTACCAAGAGCGAAAGGAACAAACTAACTGCGTGTCTTCGAAAGCAGAAGAGTGAGAAATATCTGGGGATCGATACCAGACAGTGGTGGTACATGGAGAATTATAAAGAACGCAGAGATTCATGAACTGATGAAGCAAACTAACATAGTTCAAAAGAATAAAAAAAAAAACAATACAACGGGCAAGACATCTAGCCCGCATGGAAGAAGACAGAACTTCTAAGAACGCTTCAAGTGGGACATTCACATTCACAACACCCCCTAGACCACCCTCACACACGATGGGAGGATGTTGTGGGAAAGGATGTTGAAGTTTTGGGTACATCTAGAGATTAAAGGGAGCTGGCTAGCGATATAGGAAAGTGGAGGCAAATCGTTGGTGCAGCACGAAGTCTACAAGGCCTGAGATCGCTGGATAAGAAGATATATATTATTATTATTATTTAAGGTATTCAAAGGCCGCGACAGACCTACAGGTATACCTGTGATGTTTGTCTGTACAGGCTGACCTGTCCGGTATGCCTGAACGTGTAGATGATAATATTGGTAAGTTATTTCGGCCTGCACATTCGAATGGAGCAAATAGGAAATTTTATCCGATATAGCTGCACCGGAGCAAACTGCGCTGGTGTAGTTGCTGTTGACACCATAACTTTGAGAATTTGAGAAATTTAATTCTTTCTACGCGTCTTGTTTTACACATTGATTGCAGTGTGTCACTATAGTCATTGAGAGCGCATCGAAGAGTTTATAAAAAAAATGTTTATCTGGCAAATTAAGTCATGACCAATCCAAAACATAAGCTGCTTGTTTGAAATAAGTAGAAAAGCTAATGGAGATTGATATCAATGCCATTAAAAAAAAGGAGTCGTAAATAGGTTTCTTAATCCATCCATGGATAAATATGCCAATATTTAGGTGTAGGTTTCAAATCATGTAAAAAGTTCACGTGTGAATAAGATTCTCTTCTTTTCAACCATTCCTTACACAACATTTCACGTTATATTTTACGTTTCTTGACAATGTTTTTTTAGCTACTTACAAGTCAACTATAACCATATCATCGTCTTTAGATGCCTTTGCTAGCAACTTGAACGAGAAAAGAAAAACTGTAGTTGTAAAGTGAAAGGACAAGTGCGACGTTTACTTATTCTTCTTCTTATTATTATTATCATCGCGTCTTACTACCCGTTCGGGTTATACGCACTTACGCTAATGTGTAATGGTAGGGTGATTGTGAGATGATGTGATTGTGAGATGAAATGGAGGACCTACAGTTTAACGTGGAATCCGAACCACGGTGGAGGCCTGGCATTACTCACATTCACAAGTGGTGATTAATACACATCTTGTCAGAAGTGAAGGAAGGGGTTTGGCAATCATATAAATCTGTGCCGGGACCGAGGATTGAGCCCCAGACCCTCAGCAGAGAAGTCTGACACCACCAGGTCACCTGTTTACTTCTTGAATATAAAACATACGTTACAAAAGGTGACAATTGGAAGAATAGGTGAGCAAGCCAGTTGGTATTTTGGATTATAGTAAGAGTAAGCAAAGGATAGTTACATCAGACCAAATGTCGAGCTATTCTACGCCCCTGATAAAAACTATGGTAACATAAAGTAGCTTTCGAGGTTTTACTGAACAGAGCAGTAGTCAATGTGCATAGGTTTTACAATCATTTTCATGCGAAAAAACTACAAATTATCTCATTCAGAATGCAACTAGTCCTTCAATTGCTAGGTGTTGAGAACAATACCATTCCACCAAATTTTCCAATTCCATTATTGTAAAGCACAGCCTAGTGCAAGCTAATTAAAGAACAAAAACAATCAACGGAAGTGAAGAAAGTGCACCAATTTTTACGAAGAAGCTTCAAAAGACAGTCGTACAATAGCAAAAAAATTAGGAAATTAGTTTAAACTTTGAGCCTTGTTTGTGGCAAATACTTGTGTATTTCATATTTCACAAGACTGCAATGTCTTCCAGATGTGTAATGAAACTTACCATAATACATACGACTGATTTTTGTGAGTGAGGATCACTGGTAATCCTCACGGCGCTATAGTAAAAAGGTGTTACTGTAGTGCCATGAGGATCACCGGCGAACTCAGGATTCTACTATTTTACGTGTTTATTTACAACTGGCTGAATGCCCGTTATTCACACGGGATATTGTGTTATTATTTATTTTTAGATGAAAATGAGGAATTTTTGTTTGAAGCTTAATGGCATGGTTCTTAGCGCTACTCGAGAAACGCCGCGAGGAGGTGACCATTTATCTTTTCTCATGGGAGTTTTATTTTCGGCAGGCCCCCTTACCTACTGCCTGGGGCGTTATCAGCTGAGCACGGCTGGACAGGTCCCCCTCCCCTTCCCAGCACTCCCCACCACCACACACCACCCCGGGCCGGGCCCTCTCACTCACTCATACACTACAAACACCACACAATTTAGCAAAATATAAAATACAGATTCATACCTTCTCTTGGATTTGCATATTAAAACGTAATTACATATTTCAATTGTCTGTATTCATTTATTTTGTTCCACCCCTTAGAAGAATCTACGGGGTTAAAAATAATTGCTATATTTTTTCGAAGGAATTATTAGAACCAAATAACGCTTAAAAAGAGTTTATAAAGCAATATTGTTGATTAGGGTAGCTACCTTGATTTCGCCCCCTTAATCACAAAATATCGGAATGAAACATCTTTACTTTTCCTAATTAGCTTATAAGAAACACCTGTGCCAAATTTCAACCCTCTAGCTTCATGGGAAGTGTGAGAATTAGTGATGAGTAAGTAAGTAAGTCAGTCAGTCAGTCAGGGATTTCGCTTTTATATATATATATATATATATATATA
>CABFWO010000631.1:225276-242667 GCA_902155825.1 Timema genevievae | reverse complement strand
TATATATATATATATATATATTTCTAGTAAGGTTGTAATAATCACAAGAACATGAAAGAAGATAGGTCTACTGTTCACATAACTACTCATTTTTAACAGGTTCACAACATGAAATGCTTGGATGATTCAGTTTTTTTTTAATGGTTTTGAAACTTCAGAACTGTCATCCTCATAGGAAAAATCGTAGTGTGAGGGTATTTATTTCCCTTAAAGTTTACCAAAAGGCCTGAACAGACCGCTATACTACTGTTCTTTTTGTTCACGTCACTAATATTTAGGCACACCCTACCTGTGCCAATTAGTTGCTCCTCTGATTATTAATATCCACAGAAATTCCAGTGGCTGAACTACTTTTATGAGTCCTTTGTGAAGTATTAGTTCGGAAATATGTTAATGCCAAAACAATGCAAAACACATTAGATTATAGCTTTTATAATGAACTCATTTTTGTGTTTTTTCAAAATATTTATAGTTTTTCCTACTTATGACTTAGTGCTATTATTAGCTTTAGTCTAGTTAACATTTTAGAAAACATTATAGAATAAAGTTGTAAGGAGCATTATAATATTGTAATGATACTGTTTTGGACCCCTCTCATATATTCAAAAATTCATGGATGAAGTGTAGCCTATTTTTCTTTAAAGAACTGTATGTAAAGTTGCCTTTTAATACTTAATCCATGGAGAATCACGCGTTTTCAGAAATAATTTCAATACACTACGTTTTAAAACTGTCTTTCTTTACAAGACCAAATCCGTTGTATTTGAAAATCATGTGAAATGCTGGCTCCCTCTACCCAATAGGAAGCCAGCCTTCACAACATCAGGTTGCCAGTTCTCCTATTAGTTAGTTTTAACACTGGAGACAAGGTGTCCAAGAAGCAAGGGGTAGGTCATATAAAGTCTGTTCAGCGTAGGAATTGTTTTCTGAAAGGCCTTTTACCGTACCAGAAATCTATTATATAGTAGAATATTGGTAGGAAAAAAGACCTTTCAGAGAGTAATTCCCACCGTGAATGGAGTATACAAGCAGCTTGTGCATAGAAATCCCCACAGAAACATAGTAATATAACAGAACATAGTAATCTTGACAAAAGTATAGTAATAAAGAGAAAATCTCAGTTTGATACAGCACAAGCTATGGCTCTCCACGTCATTTCGTAAATGAACAAAGAACTATTATTTTAATGTCAATGTTATAATAGTGAAAGTGAAATAAACCAAATAAATAGTGAACAAACATTAATTTTGACTGATTACAATCGAATTACAAACAATCAGATCATAATATAGCCGTGTGATGGCAAGTACGCAGTAAGGCATACACGCGTCGTCGTCATTGTCATAAAACCCGGTATCGCAATAATATTTGATAAGGAATGATTAAAATAATTGAAGAAAGTTTGGAATAATCTAAATGACAAATTAACTGGGTAAATTACTAAAAAGAATTAGTTGAATTTGATATTTTTCAAAGTGACCTATCTAGGCTTCTATACAAGGCCAAACCCCCTCTCTGGCTCATCACTATATTTTCTCAAACCCTGGGCCTGGAAACTTGAAATTTTGCTTGGAGAAAGTGTAGCGGGACTACGTCATATAACAAAATAAAACCAAACTTGGGAAATTTCAAAATGGGGCTTTGGGAAAAGGAAGGCGCATTTAGAACAAATTTATTTAGAAAATGTAAAAAATTATAATTTGGTAGATAGGAAGAGAGACTGCTCCAGAAAACCAAATAAATCTTAAAATTTGAAATTTTTTAGATTTAATTAAAGAAAAGGAGATATGGGGAGATAAAAATTTCAAAAAATATAGTAGGCTTAAACAACTATTTGTCCTAGTGTGGTATGGAAATGAAATTCTAAAAGCAGGTAAAAATACACTATAAATAAATTTTAATGGCTGAAAATGTTTAAAAAATTTAATTGGACTTTGTAAACAGGGGGTGGAGTGTATGAACAGAACAGAAAACAATTTTACCTGTGGTAGAAAATTTAATTTTTGAACAGACTGGTAGAAGGACAGGTCCAGAAAGAAATTTCAAATTTTAAGACGGATATAGCTTAGTAGGAATTGTTTAAAGGGGTAAGGGTTGGTTATCAAATTCAAAACTAATAGAAACAACCACTTTTCTGTGTGGTAGGAATCTGAAACTAAGCCAGAAGTTGCAAATAAGCATATAAGACCGAAGATTTCATATTGAGACAATAAATAGTGAAGGACGGGGCGAGAGTTAAGTAAAGAGAAAAAGAAACCTTTTAGTGGAGGCTGAAAATTGAAATTTGCCTGAAATGTGGTCCAAAATTATAAATAAATATCTAGCAAATTTTTGTTACAATGCCCATTTACCCTTGTGGGTAGTAGGATAAACATAACGTAAAACAAGGTCCTACTATTATAATATAAACAGAATGCACAATTTTTATTAACGTTCGCAAGTTATATAATATAATCCAAACCATCAATTTTTACTTTTGATTATTATTTATTTAAGCAAGAACTGGTTATTGTGTTTCGAATTTTCAATCATGTTTAGATAAATATATTTATTTTGGAATAAGTAAATTAATTATAAATATTATTTTTTGTTTATTTATCTGCATATACAAAAATATAATTCTATAATGAGATAATTTGATTCAGTCATTGGTAGCTCTTTATATAGTATTATATTTATATTAAAAAAATACGACTGCGTATTTTTGTGTTGTATTGCTTTGCGTTAGTTTGGCTAACATACATATACTAGAACACACATATCCCCCCCTACCCCTCACATAAACATACGCTTTGACAGAAGGAGAAAAATGAAAAAAGGAGGGGAGGGATGTATTTGAAATACTGATCCTGTTTCATTTGTATATACGATGCGATTGCTCAAGGCTATATAATCTTTTGGCGAGACGACTGGAAATGTTTTTTGACAGTGGAATAAAAAAAAGTCTCCAATTAATGTTAAAAAAACATTTTTACCCCCTCTCCCTTTTAACTTCTGCTCTTAGTTACCTTCTTCTATTCTAAACCCTTTTCCTATCGGTTCTCTTTTCCAAAAATTTTTAACATATTTATTTTTCTATGTGAGTTTTTCGGGGTAGAATCAGTAGGCATCAAGTAAAAAAATGTTGCATAACGATCTAGGAGGAGTATGTCATGATTTTTTTTATATTAAAAGTCTAATACCTTTCATCTTTTTTTTCTTTTTTTTGCTTTGTGTATCAAGTTTCAATGTATCGAAGCGAAAAATAATTGGGCAATCCAATGAGAATCACGAATGAGGGACACAGGAACCAAAAAAAGGGGGAAAAAAATAAAAGAAAAAAATATATGGGAAGTTGAGTTGCAACATCATCGTCTACTATTTTTATCATCGTTATCGAGTAATTTGCTATCCGTTTATTTTTTAGCACAAAAAATATATTTAGAACAATAGAATATGAGATAATGAAATGTGAGATGAAAATGGTTACTGGTTTCTATCGAGATATAAAAATGAACTTTTTTTTTACCTCCGTTAATTGAAGTATTGAATTACCTAAATCCTTCTTTTAAACAAAAAAAATCCTCGAATCTATTCATTTTTGAGGAAATGGTTCCTAGATCTATGGGCATAATATAAAAGTGAGACAGTAAAATTAATTTATATCCCAGTTCAGAAAAATGGCAGTATGTTATGTATAACAAAAGATTACTTTGTCTAAATATATTTTTAGTTCATTAAAATGATTTCAAGGTTTTTCTCTCCAAATCTTTCACGTTTTAATACCATCATTGTAATAACGCAAGACTTATCTAACAAATATTGCTGATGGCGGTAAGATATGAGTTCTAATATCGGTCGGGTCTACTGAGGATAGTTTCCCCGAATGGATTCCCACTCTCCTTCTAAGAAAATGCCGGTAATTTACCTCTAAAATGCTTATTTCCTCATCTTAGCCCCATTATAGTTTTGTCCTTGTTTACCTGTGTAAGAATACATGCATGTATACATTATGTTAATAAAGGAGACAGATTGAAGGACTAACGAAGGAGTTCTAAGAAGAGAAAATTAAAATGTAACATTAAGCAGGTTATTATGCGAAGAAAGACCAATTAGAAGGCTCACATTATGAGAAGAAACTGATTATTGAGTGATGTCATAGAAGGAAAAGTGGAAGGGATAAAAAAAAAGAACCAGGAAGACCACGAATTTAACTGATTGATACTCACTTTGGTGGCCGCATGGACTAAGGCGATATTTTCGCAATAGACTGGACTGTCGATGACGGGAAGATCTTGGTTCGATCCCGGTCGAGTGTACTGAGGGTGATTTTCCCAAAATAGCTTTCCACTCTCTATCTCTCTCCACGCAGATGCGGATACATTTCCTATAAATTCAATCTTCCTCATCCATAACCAGTTAGCGTAGTTAGTACATAAGCGTATAACCTGAATAGTTAGTAAGACAAGGTTCTAAAAACAAAACAAATAATATTGATGACTTCAAACAAGGAAAAAAGATGAAGTTTCAGGATCTAGGATATGATGGAGGACTCAATTCGAACTTGTCAAAAGAAATAACAAAACCATGGTGACAATAATGACTCGAAATACCCGCTAGTTTAAACATGGAATATGTGTATCTGAGCATACTCGGTAAAAGAATTATTAGGACTGTATTTAGGTGACTGCCTCGAACTTTAAACGTTTTATATAACGCTTAGAGAGATGCAAAAATAAATTAGTCACTTAACAATTATGAAAGGAAATTTATTTTCTTGTCATAAAATATATACAAAAAAACAACATGCGTTTATTAATTTTATCCGTACGTATCCCAAACTGACATTATGAGGATTAGTCCTGAAACTCGAATCAAATTCAATTAATTGAAAAAAGTGAGCCTGTATACAGGATTCTAATCTGGGTAGTTGGTATTCACGCGCCAATGTTCCGCCACTCTATTTCCAGGCTCAGGCTTATTTTTTTCTTCTCTTGAATGAACTTTATTCTATGGACAACAATAAAGTATCTTTTTTTATATACAGGTGGGTTAAATAATAAATTGCTTGGAAGGATTAAAACCCAATAAGAGTCTTTGATTAGTGAAAACCGAATGACCGACACTTTATCAGTTTATACATTAAGTTTCAACTCGACAACTAGTGAAAAACAGGAACCACTACTTTTTCATTAAAGTAGCTCCTCATTTGTCTTCACGAGGCTGAGTTGACCCCGTTCCAGACCCATTTATTCACAGAAAAATCTAAAAGCACCAAGGATCGAACCCGATACCTCTGATCATTAGAGCACAAAGGTTGTCAGATATGTAATTGGTTATAAATAAAAAATATATAGCAATATTCACTACATACAATACGATTGAACCCACGTCATTGGGCATGTGGAATGAACGTCAAACTCACCTAGTTTGGTTTGTTGGTGATAGGAAGGACCGGGGTCAAACTCATCTAGTTTTGTTTGTTGGTGATAGGAAGGACCGGGGTCAAACTCATCTTAGTTTGGTTTGTTGGTGATAGGAAGGACCGGGGTCAAACTCATCTAGTTTGGTTTGTTGGTGATAGGAAGGTCCGGGGTCAAACTCCAGCCAGCTGTATTAAAAGTGTTTTTTTTCCTCTAAATTGTTTCCCACTCTCTCTTCACGCAAGTGCATGTACATTTTCTCTAAATCATACCTTACTCATCCTTAACCATTTTGTTCAATTAAATTACACAGATGGTGCAAAAAAATGTAAAAAATAAGGTCAACATGAGATTTTATGGTCTTAATTGAAGGTTTATATATTTAGAAATAAGATGATTTTTTTTTATTTCAAAAGATATTTATGCAAAAAGTATCTTCACACAGAATTTATAAATTAATTTATTAATAGTGTTAATCTAATAATATTGCAATAAGCTTTTGAAACTAAAGGTAACATTTATATTCGGTAGGCTTGATATCAATTCAGCAAAGAGTTTTCAAAAATTTATTTTTTAGTTGGATATTCTAAACAAAGCACCTACGCCTTTGGAGACAGAAACGTTTTCTTGCCTTCTCATTTCTCATCTCCCCCACCCTCTTATCCCATTCCCCCTCAAATATCATAATAGTAGGAGAACACATAGCTTCATACGGCGCGACTTGAAATATGCATTAAGACACGCAGGTAGTAAAGCTTAGAGAAATACCTCTAATGGCAGTTGAGAGCATTTTTGTGTCCCCACACACTTTTTACTACCTAGCATATTTTTATTTTTGAGTTTTTTGGCAAACAAATTTGTCCTCTTTTTTTTTCTGTCCTTAGGTAAAAAAAAATATATATATTCTTTACATATGACATGAGTCTCATAACCTTTTCCTTTTCCTACCAACCTGAGGTAAAAAAAATTAGAGAGAGATAGAGATGGAGTTGCTTTATCATTACCACATAGCATATCAAGGTTGCCAACCTTTAGAATTAAAAAAAAAGCAGAAGAAAAATTGAAAAAAGCGTAGGTATACCCGTATCTCTACGTGGTGGTAATAACTCACTGCTTTTTACAAGGGCACTTGATTAAATTAAAAACCCATTAGGATTGTTTGCGTACAACAAGAAGAAAAAGGAAATGTGTATTTACATTCATACACCCTCTTTTCCACCCCAATCCATTGTATGTGTGTGTGAGTGTGTGTGTGTGAGTTTTTTTTTAGTTTAAAAAAAATTGCAGGAACGAGATGTTTTTGAGAAGTAGTAGGATTTAATCTGGCTCTGTTGTGAAAGGAACGGCTCATCAACCTTTTAATTTGAAATTAAAAAAAATTAGTATGAACCAACTTGAGTAGTCGGTTTATTGCTAAAAGAAATTAAACAAATGTACATGTTTTTTACATATTTATTTTTTTAAATAACCGTCATTAATTTATGTTTTCTAATAATCATGTAGACATGCTTTTATACTTTCTCCTATCGATAAGGTAATGTAATCTTTAAAATGTTATGTTTTGAAGATTACGAGTACGACGAATATTTACGCGCCTAAACTAAAAAACATGGGTCTTACAATTATTATATCTGTCTACATATTTTCTCTGAAGATGTCTCAGAATGAATGAATGAATGACACAATTTTGTCGCTACCTTGCAATATACAAAATTAAACTCCATGATTTTATTCAATTTGAAACTACAACTAAATTACTATGAAACATTTTATCTGACGCCCAAAAATCCTGTTCGAAGTTTCAATATTATTATAGTTGATTACTAAGACTGTTGACCTCGGTGGTTTTGGGGTAAAAGTGCTCACCTCAAGATTCGATGTTCGTAGGTTCAAACCTAGCCAAGGTCAATGGATTTTTCTTGAGCGATAAAACTACGTAGCACAACTTCTTTCGGAGGGGAAGTAAAGTCGTGATCCTATGTCGAGTATGGTATGTAAAAGAACCTTTGTAGGTAGATGAAAACTATTTTCCGGCATCATTGGCAGGCTCTTTCACGTTCGCTCGTAAGAATTATGTTGTGAAAGGCAACGGGAAAGTAACGCACCTAAACTTCCCTAGTACCTGTGCTTTATACCAGATGGTGCGGGCAGCAGAGGGACTTAGTTGATACCCAGCTTTGGATAAATGTGCAACTCATTCAAGTTAATAACTAAAAGTAACTATAACCGTACCCAGAAATTTGTTTGGTGTGGGGTGGGGGGGTATATATATTTAATAAACATTTTATTCCCTTTTGAAATGATTTAAAGTTTTTTAGAAACATAATTGGGCCTGTAGGATTCCAACACACTACCAGCTTGGGCATTGAAGAGGAATACTACTATATTAACACAACTGAGCTTTAGTGAACTTAAGAAACCCATCTCGATTCGTCCCTGATATAATTATCTAAGCTTTCAAAATTATAAATAAAAATTAGTGAACTATTTGCAATTTTGTTATATTCTTAAATTAATCCAAACTACTGTACTATCTTAAAGAATCTATGTTGATATCTTCACTTATAGCTAGATATTTGAATCGATTTGGATGAGGTATTTTTTTTAATATCAAGCAAATTTTGTCCATGAAGGGGTTAAGTTATTGATAAATAAACCACACCTTTACGAGGCTGAACGGTGACGTTAAGGTGGGGATGCAGGGAACGCGAGAAAAGGTGTTTTTTTGTGCAATTTTTGTAGCAAAATATTTTTTTTTTGTCAAAATAAAATATAGCTTCTATATAAACGTAGAGTTTAATTTTTCTTCACGTGGTGATATCAACAGTTGCCGAATATCTGACAAGGGTGTCCTGGAATTTCATGAAAATGTTTCAGCTGTTGATATCACCATGTGAAGAAAATTAAACTCTACTATGTTTGTACTGAAGCAATATGTGATTTATTTTGATAAAAAAAATTGTTTTTCTATTAAAAAAACTGCAAAAACCCTTTCTTTCGTTCTTTTAATTCCCACCTTAAAACCAATCAAAGCGATGGGTTTTTTTTCAAAAATTCTGTCTTAAGCCACTCGAACAACGGTTATTATCTGAATATATTGTAGTAATGATTATAGAATTAATTTATTTTCTCTATAACTTGATAATAAATAAAAAAATATCAACTTTAAATGCAAGGAGAAATGAGAGAACAAGTTTCAATCTTCCCAAATCTAAAGAGAAATTAAAATTTGGTTGTTTTTATTCTTACGAGTAGATTTTTTTTTAATCATGCAGGTAATATTAAACATATTACAGTAATTATTTGATTTTATCTTACATTTTCATTATTATATATGTGTACAAACAAGTATATTACTAAAGGCAGCTGAAATCCTAGAATAAAAAAAAGAAACAATCGTACAGATAAAATATAATACATGTTGCTTTCCCCCTTACCCCGGTCCATATCTGTTAGGATAGCTTGCGGGGAAGGGTAGGATTGGTGGCAAGGTAGTTGGTTGGATTCGAAATTATTATGGAGGTTTCGTATTTTGGTCTGTTTCTAACACTAAGAGACAATACAAGATGTGATGTTAAGGGTGATATAAAGGAAATATACGAGCTTGGACGTTTGCGATCGTGGAAGAATTTACTTAGTCGTGAAAACCTAAACTGTTGGAACGACTGACACGGCTCGCGACCCCTTACAGACTCGAACTCGGTACCCAGGGCACTGTGGTTGCCTTCTACCACAAGTACTATTGATGACCCGCAGTTATAATCTGCTATGGTCCGGCGTCACTGCCTCCAAAATAGATGATAATGTGTCAGCCTCGATGTCAATAAAACAAAGACTTTGATGGCCCCGATCTGGCCTCGTTACTCCACAGCTAGTGCAAGTTTGTTGTGAGTAGTCAGTATTCCTGTTTAATGTTTTCTAATTCACTACACCAAGTTCGTTAAGCCACAGTCACGTAGGTCCAACAAAGTTATGTAAATCAAAATAGACATCCCAATCTAACTCAGGGTTGTGACATATACATTGGTGTGTAAATGCTGTTACTTCAAGAACAATAAACAAGGAAACCTAAAAAGATGTAGTTCCTACTGTAAGCGATTTGTTTCTATTAAAACCTAAAAAATTGTTTTCACGATGTCCTTTATCTGTCTGTGTGTCTGTATCTTGGCCTAGAGCCTAAACAATTTTACCGATCACGTTAAAACTTTGTATCTGGGGTTTTACCTTAGGGTTTCCCCGAGATGGTTTTTGTTTACTGATGGGCAAAAATAGAAAAAAAAAATCAATTTCCTCCAAATCTACTCTAACGATTTAAATCAAATTTTATATCTAGGTATTGTTGAACATTAAAAACAAAATGACAACTCTCTTATTTAAATGAAAATGATCTAAGGGCACTTTAATTAAGCATATTTTTCGAATTTTGATAATATATTTGCAACTATTTGAGATACGAAATAGCTTATCATTGTAATGTTTTAGTACTATTCAAAATGGAGATATATTATTTTGAATATATTTGTATAAAGCCAATGTTTTCTGAGCTATAATCACACACACACACACACACACATATATATATATATTTTTTTTATGGAGCTCTGAAAATCAAATTGATTGTTATGTTCCTTGGTGGACAGATATCTTCCTTTTATGTCAATGCAGCTGTTACAGTGTAAATTATTACATGTATGCTCTCTGTCATATGTTATTTCATCTCACAGATCTTAGAGAGTTTTTAATAAATGTCTCTATTTTAGATAAAACAGATGCAAGTCTGTGCGTTGCACTGTACCATTTATCACTTTTGAAAGCTTGCTGTCCATTATATAGCTTAACCATAGGTTCGAGTAATTCATAGACCAAGAAACAGAGAAAGATAAAATTTGACATATGATACTTAAGAAAACTTAACATGCATATCTGAGGCATGTTTCTTTTAAGTTTTACATATTGCAAGATTGACACCTTAAACCGCTTTGGCCATACTTAAAATAGTAGAGAAATTATGATCGAGCCTTTATTTGATCTTATCTTCTAAGATACAAAGTGAACTTATTACAAAAGCTCGTTTGCCGATAAAAATAAAACTTAATTAGACAGGATTTATAACCATGCGTAATGTATAGTTTATACCATACCACAGAGCGCACCAGAAGTTTAAATACATTATTTTCAATTACGGCTTTCTTAATCGATATATAGTGAATAATGTAGTACAACGAATATAGGTGATTTAACTTTAGATTGTTAATTGTCACGCATGGAGTTTAGCAAAGACCATAAAATAATGAATTTGTGATGTATAAGCAAATGAGAATGTTACTAAAGCTTCTAACTAATTAAAGGCGAGTATACACAACACACATAAAATATCTTAAGTTCACGTTTCATTATAAGACGTATTTTTCTTATGAAATGTGCACTGTATGATATGCAATATTCTCTATATTTTTTTATCACCGCGTCTTACTACCTGTTTAGGTTATATTCATATATAATAGTTACTCTAATGAGGTAGGGATGAGAAAGGAAGAATTTTAAATGTAATCTACTCGCATTTTCGTTGAAGGAGAGTAGGAAAGCATTTAGGGGAAAACATCTCAGTAGACCCGACCGGGATTCAAACCTTGGTCTACCCGTCATTAGCAGGCCAGAGGGTGTGACGCCTTAGACCGTTCGGCCACTGAAGCAGGTTGTTCACTATTCTATGCATGAATACACAGTAAAACCAACCTTGGTTACACGAGTCAAAATATAGCATTTTGAATATGCTGCTCCACTTAACGAAATATCAAACAAAAAAAAATTACTCATGAAAATGTTTCATTTAAAAACGAAATATATATTAACATAACGGTCATATTTTATATTTTTTCTGCTAGCTCCAGCATCTATTATAATAGCACACGTTTGGAAAAGACTGGCAATAAAAATTTCTTTAAATAAAACACTAAAATTAATATTCCAGTCAAAACCAAAAGGGCTCACTCATTTTGTTGCTTTACTAATTTTTTTGTGTGGATGGAGGGGGGCTATAAGCTATAACTACAATTTATACAAAAATATTTGAATAGAATAAATATAATCATACAAAAAAAATTTTTTATCAAACTTTTTTCAATAGAATTTATAACTTAAAGATAAATCTCATATTCTAAATAAGGTTTAAAAACAAAATTGAGGGAATTTTTTAGTTCAATCAAGTCCAAAAAAAATTTCTAGATAGATTAAAATCATTCAAAATATATCAAAATAATAAAAATCATATCTATGAAATGATTAGTTGTAAATAAAAAGTAAAATGGATAAAAAAATATTTAAAAATTAGTCATAGAAATTTAATGGAACGGGATGTCAGCAATTAATTTAAAAAGGGTTATAATCTGATAGTAGATGAAGCTAACACAAAAATAAAATTGGGGTTAATTCATTGCAATTTGTGTCTATCTACGATAAGACAGGTGGTAAATGACAGCTAGCTAAAGCTACCAGATCTATTCTTGAATGTAATAAACATTCTCCAAACCATATGATCTGCAAGACCATATAATGGATTTTTGTCGCTTTAGGCAGTCGAAACTTTCATAACAAACAATTTGTTTCCTTTTTTTTTCTTTTTGCGGTTTTTACATTAGGTATTGAAACACCAATTTATGAAAATAACTGCTAAGAACTTTTCTTTTGTGGAAGCTGCGTTTGTGGTTCACTTATAAATGCTTCACAAACGTTAGAGCTTCCAAAAGGCTGCGTTCTCTTCATATTTATAAAGATGGCGAATAGGATGAAATGGGGATGGTTGATGTCATACAAACCATGTGTGGCTGTGTTCATTCGCTTGTGTTTACAAAATAAAAATGTTATAAAAAACATGTATTTTATTTCGGTGGACAGTTATAGCAAGATACAAGTGTTAATACTTTTTAATTTATTATTTCATGAACTAAAATTTGTTTCCACAACCACAAAAAAGAAACATAGTAGTTGTATTATTGTATAAGTGGGTGGACTAGATAAAGGGAAATGTAGGGAAGAGTGTTGGAAGGAGAAATGTTCCTGGACAGACAGCTTTAGAGAGAGCTCGTTCACAAACACCCTACCCACCATGATGATGATTATGATGATGATGATGATGATGATAAATACTAAGCTATAAAAACGTCAACCATACGGTAATCTACATGGAATAATAACTATAATAGTTTGATTACACTTTTTATTGATAATATAGTCTTACTAAGCAAATAATAATTGTTTCCGAGTAGGTTGACATCAGTTACGTCCATCCAATGTATGTAATAAAGATAATTACCACCTCTCCTACCGTAGATAGGGTGTAGGTACTAATGCACAGGTCGATTTTCTTTTGCGTTCATTTGGACATCCGGGTTTCGGACTAACGGTGTTTTACTGTAGTGTTACAACAAAAACCTTATCTTACTTTAATTCGAATGTTAAAAATATCACTTCCTATTTAAAGAGTTATCTACGTACACCCCAAATAGAATATGCTAATTAAAATCATTAGTAGCCAATAAAAATCAATAAAAAATATCAGAAAAACTACCCTTAGGTAATAGCAAGCATAGTTGTGGTTAAAGTCACGTGAAGCAATGCACCCTGGCATTTCATTTCCATTAAGACATCATCTAGTTAAGAGAGAGGGTGAAGGGGGGGGGAGGGGCGGTATTAGATCGTCGAATAGAGATTTATTTACTCGCCAAGGGCTGAGCAGGGTCCAGATGGGTGCTAGGGAATGGGAAGAAGTAGAGGGAGGGAGGATTTTTACCAGAGGGTTGGTAAGAAGTGTCAAGGGTAGGTGCGAGAAAGAAGGAGATATGAGACGCAATTGAATCTTTCATAGAATTTAATGTGTGTTACCCACTTAGGTATCCACATGGTTTAAGGCAGGGGTTTCAACCTGGGATACGCGTACCCTCGGGAGTAGGCTATATGAAGCCATCTTAGGGGGTAGCTAAAATTAAATAAATAAATATATATATCCGATATAGTTTGAAAATGATTTAAGACATTATATTTTATGTAATTTTGTTTATTAATTATAGATGTAGATTATAGAATGGGTATAGCTTGCACTATGCACCAACAACTTTTGTAAGATGAAGAGAAATTATATCTGGGGGTACGCGAATAAAATAAAGGTAAAATACAACTGGTTCTGAGACAGGGGTTTCAAACTAGCAGCTCGCGGGCCACATGCGGCTCTTTAGATTATTGTGTACGGCCCGCAGGCATTATGATGTCCCAACATGCAATGAGACCCTATAATTATTTTATGAACTAGGGGGGAACATGACATTTGGAAATTTAGAATGATTTGGTGAAATCTGGTTGGTGAAACGATTTTGTAATTTAATAGGGGTCTATTCTTTTAAAAAATATTGAATTTGCACACCTAATATACGCACTATTTGTCAGCTCATATGTATGTTAACATCTATTTAATCACATGAAAGTAAACATAATACACGAGATGTCCCGGCTTACGTACTCATATTTGCTAACATTATTATGAAAATGTCTTAACACAGCCCAATATTCACACATATTTTTACACAATAAGGTTACACATTTTTTTGTGGAAAAATAGTGTTAATACTATTTATTTATTCAGATTCGACACCTTAGCTCAGTCGGTAGCGTGTCTGTATAATGAGATAAGGGTTCCGGGCTCGATTCCCAGCGTGGCCGGAAAATTTATCATTAGTGAAATGTGGGTTTACCCTTTCACAGTGATGAATTAATAACGTCCGTGGACTGGATGTTGTGCCTGTTCTAGTCTTGAGTTGGATTATAAGGCATATGAAGCTACGACAGGCCTAGCCAGCCGGTGGTGGAAAAATATATGGATTGAATGAAAGTAAAAAGGTCACAGGCTGGAAACTTTAATGGATGTACAGAAATTATACTAATATAAAGTCACATGGCTGACTCACTCACACACTGACATTAATGTTTACACATTTCCAGATGAGCTAGAAACTTGAGATTTGGCAAACTTATAGCTTCTAGCCTGTAACCGACGGGAAAATTCCAAAAAATTCAAAATTTTAATTTCTAACCCTAAAAAAAATCAAAATGGCGGAGCAACTTTAAACTCGGTGCGCTATATACAATACAAAACCGGTAACTTTAAGTTGTTACGTTCAAAACAACGCTGGAATTACATTAGTTTACATCCACTTGCAAAGAAAACTCACTGGGGGAGCAAAGCTAGTTGTTTTATATAGGGGAAAACTTTTTTTTTTATGTATTACTACAGTACCTAGTTTGAATTATTATTTAATTATGATAGTGACGATATATATATAAAATGTAGCTCCTTTAAATATTTTCGATTTGCAATGGGGCCCTTATGATAAAACGAGTTTTTATTCATCCTTTTATGGAGCAAATATTTTCCCCAAGTACTTTGTTTTAGAACACCCTAAAAATAACACAGTAATTAAATCAAAGTATCATTGTAAACTGCAAAATAATATGTTTGTATTGTATCAAGATCCTACCAGAATCATGTCACTTGTCTCAGTTGATCACTACCCCTTGCTTCACCTGTCCCATACCGACCCGCCACACAAGGTATGTGTTGGGTCTGCCTACCAACAGCCGAGCCTAGCGCCCGTGCTACCCTCTGTGAATAGTTCTTGAAACCTTCACTGTCCTGCTGTGACTTGACCAGTCACGGTACGGAGCTATGTTATTATTATTATTATTATTATTATTTAGCACCGCGTCTTACTAGCCATTCGGGTTATACGCTTAAGTACTAATTACGCTAATGGATTAGGAATAGGGAAGGTTGAATTAGAGGAAGTGAACCCGCATTTGCGTGGAGAGAGAGTGGAAAAACGTTTAGGAAAAACCACCCCCAGTTCACCCGACCGAGATTCGAACCTCAATCTCCCCGTCCTCGGCAGTAGAGCTCAACACGACTAGCGCGTTAGCCAACTACACCACCGAGGCGGGTTACGGAGCTATAGTCTAACTATCATGTAAATAATATTTTAGAAAAGAAAAAGATATATTTGAGGTTAACATTGACAATATTTTACTATCTTAGCTTTTTTTTGTAGCACCGCATCTTATTAACTGTTCGGATTATACACCTATGTGCTAATTACGCTAATATATTAAGAATGTGTAAGGTTGAATTTGGAGGATATGTACCCACCTTTTCATGGAGAAAGAGTGGAAACGCGATTTGGAAGATCCCCCTCAGTACACGCTGACTGGGATTCGAACCCCAAACTTCCTGTCATAGGCAGTCTAGTCTATTGAGGGAGTGACGTATTAGACCATGTGGCCATCGAAGCGGGTATATTATCAGCGTTGATTTGATAGTAATTGCTAAATCTATCAAAAGTGACAACTACAGATCACATGACTTGACCTATGAACGCGTGAAAGAAAATCTAGTAGCATTCTAGCCGTCACATAAATGACCTTCCTATGATATTTAAACTATACGACTTTACTTTACATTCATTACTGTTTCCCGTCTGTGGCCTGGGTCAGTTTTTTATCCAAGCCATATATTTTACACTACCGGCTTTCTAGGCCTGTCGTAGCTTCATATGCCTTACAATCTAACTTAAGACTAGGACAGACAAAACATCCAATCCCCGTTTAGTCATCCCTGTGAAAGGGTAATCCCACCTTTCACCGATGATAAATTTTTCAGCCATGCCGGGAATCGAACCTGGAAACCTTAGCTAAGTAGACAGACAGGCTACCGACTGAGCTAAGGTGACTGTACGCCTGTTGTTGTTTTTTAAGTAAAAAGAGGATAAAGTTTATTTGAAACCTGATCTCATCGAGTTAAGTCATCCCTGACATGTGTGGTGGATGGTCTAGGGCACACTCGAGTGATTTCGCCCCATCCCACCCCCTCCCCCTAGGGGCTAGACAGGGGGTCGGGGCCGATCCTCGTACCCCAGGGACGGGCGACTGGTTCTATTAGAGGTTCTGTCTGTCTCCGTAGAAGGGAAGGCCAACTGCTTGCTGGGAGCAGGGACCAAGGGCGGAATGCAAGAACGAAGTTGACTGTTGTTTTACTGTTATTGTAGCTTTAAGGGCGGGGTCATTCACTTTTACAAGAAATGACGTTAGTGTGAGCGGATCTTTAGTGACGAGTTAACGCTAGACAGTAAAACTACACTAGCACTAACAATACACTAGCAGTCAAACTACACAAACACTACCTTAAACACTGACACTATATTAGCACTATCACTACACTTGCTTTGCGCCCGATTTGGTAGCCGCATGTTCTAACGCGCTACTTTCACAGTAGCTTAGACTGCCGATGACGGAGAGATCGAGGTTTGACTCTCGGTCAGGTGTAGTGAAGGTGTTTTTTCAAAATGGTTTTCCACTCTTACTCCACACAAATGCGGGTACACTTCTTATAAATATAACCTTACGAATCCTTAAAACCATTAGCGTAATTAGTACAAAAGCGTATAGCCCGGACGGGTAGTCAGACGTGGTGCTAAATAAACTACACTTCCACTAACACTACACCTACCTCGACTTGCAGTGACGTCACAGGCTGCCAGCGTCCTTTAAGGTGGGGCAGGAGGGGACGCGAGGAAACGCCAGTGCTTTTTTAGTTTTTATGGAATTTTTTTTTTGTCAAAATAAGTAAAATATTGCGCCAGTAGAAATATAGAGTTTAACTTTCTTCACATGTTAACCTCAAAATTTCTTGAATATCTGTCAAGATTGTTCTGGAATTTAATGGCAACTTTTTCTCTTCAATCAAAAAGTTTGTTAGATAATGCCACCATGCTCATGACAGATATTCAGGAACTATTTATATTGCCATTTGAAGAAAACTAAACTCTATGTTTGTACTGGAGCTATATTTTATTTATTTTGACAAAAAAAGTTTTGCCATAAAAAACTGCAAAAAAAAAAAGAAGCAATGTCCTCGCGTCCCTTTCTATTTCACCTTGAGCCGTTGCTG
>CABFWO010000631.1:196119-224987 GCA_902155825.1 Timema genevievae | reverse complement strand
AAAGGGGAAGTGCAACAGGATTTAGTTTTTTTTTTAAAGAGAGTATGTTTAAAAAAAACAATAGCAGTAGTAATAGTAGTCGTACTATTAGTAGAAAGGGGAGAAAAGGTCTAAAGAGTTCTAGTGTTCGGTAACTACGGGATTATTTCTGAGCATCTCCGGTAAATTGCGCGCAATTTAATCTTTGACTGAAAGCTTTTAGTGTTTGGTCGTTGTTAATCTTGGTCCGAGAGTCGGCGCGAGGATAAAAAACACGTAAAGAACAAATGTTACTCTATCGCAACCCCTCGGTAGTATTGTGATCGTGAAAATAGTAATGATTACATTCAAGATTTTGATGGATGTAGAATTTCATGATCACCCGAATCCAAAAAAGTGTTTTTTTTTTTTTTTCCATTTGTCTGTATCTCGGGCCAGAGCAGAAATCATTTTACCGACCAGGCTAAAACTTGTCGATGATTTCACAAAAAGTTTTTACATATAATAGGCCTACCTCAAAATGTTCACAAACTTTCTGATAATATGTATTCAACAGAATATCATCTTTATCATAAATAAGACCTGAAGATTGTGTAACATCTACAATAATACAGAAACATGTCATCATAGAAGACTAAACTACTATCAAATAAGGAGAATGGAATAAAAATAAAGAAGATATAACTGTACTAAAACTTGGTATATAATGTTTCCATAAGGTTCCCCAGAGAATTTTTTTGGAAACGTATATCCTATAGCTCAATCGGTAGCGTATTTATCTACTGATCTAAGGGTCCCGGGTTAGATTCCCGGCATGAATGAAAAATATATAATTGGTGAAATGTGGATTTACCCTTTCACGTTAATGAATTAACGGGCGGGGACTGGATGTTGTGGCTGTCCTAGTCTTAAGTTTAGATTATAAGACAGATGAAGCTACGACAGGCCTAGAAATCCTGTAGTGGGAAATATATGGCTTGAATATTAAATTGACCCAGGCCACAGGCCGGAAATTGTAATGGATATAAAAGTATATCTAAAAGTATATCTCACAAGTTCTTTAAAAAATATTAATCCATGACCTCTTTTATAAGGAAAAAAAGAGCTGCTCTAGGGAATAAGTTGATCAAGTTGACTTTTTCTAAATTCTATTGTAGTTTATTGAACAATTTTGGATCAAATGAGAAATATAAATAGTTAACCTGATTTTTTATAGACACCGATCTCGGTAGTCTCAGGGTAAAGTCCTCACCTCAGGACCTGATATTGGTGGGTTCAAACCCAGTTGGGGGCTACTTATTTTTCTTAAGCGATAAAAATATGTAGCACAACTTCCTTCGGAGGTAAAGTATGGTCGTTGGTCCCGTGTCGACTGTGGCTTGTAAAAGAACCATGTAAAGATGTGAGAATACCTTTCCCAGCAAAATTGGTAAACCCTTTCGCTCTCGCTCATAGAAATTCTCGTGTGCTGATATAATCAGTCGGTTCAGGAAGTGCAAGTTATATAACTCAAATAATTAAAATAAAATATTGCATACACACATTTTGTGTATATATATATATAATTTAAAAAGTGTATATAATATGCAGATAACCCTTGGAAACCAATGTATTATCTTATTTAATTTTCTTCGTGTAATCATGCTGGGCGAGGTTTATTTCCGCAATAAACTAAACAAAATGTATAGAATGAAAAGTTTTAGGATTATTGTAATTTCAATAGTTCTATAATAAATATTTAATTTACTCAGATTTATAAAAGTTTGCTGCAATTCAAGCCCCCACCACCCATTTTCTTGCAATCGAGCATATTGCGATGGTGACAACTTAGACCGTACGGCCACCAATGCGGGTGATGTCTACTATTAAGCGTGCTCTCCCTAGGTTGAGTAGATTTTTCTAACTCATGAGCTACATAGCTTTGTATTCATAGCGTTTAAATTACATCTTGGTATCAATGTGTGTTTTAATTTATTTTTCCTTTCTCCATTTAGTTATACTTTCCTCCTTTATTTTATTTTAGTATGTTCATAGACGTGAAGAGCTATGTAGTCAGTATATTATTATTATTATTATTATTATTATTATTATTATTATTATTTGTATATTCATATTATAAATTAGTTTTAAATTTCATATTAACAGCGCCTAAGTATAGAATGAACATTCTTTATTATTAAGGGATTAAGTGTAAGAAAAGACGCTGGCCTTAAATTCACCCAAATAAAGACAATATTATTATTATTATTATTATTACATACTATTAATTCTAATGAAACAACTAATCCTTACCCGCCTCGGTGGCGTAGTTGGCTAACGCGCTAGTCGTGTTGAGCTCGACCACCGAGGACGGGGAGATCGAGGTTCGAATCTCGGTCGGGTAAACTGGGGGTGGCTTTTCCTAAATGGTTTTCCACTCTCCCTCCACGCAAATGCGGGTTCACTTCCTCTAAAGTCAACCTTCACAATTCCTAATCCATTAGAGTAATTAGTACTTAAGCGTATAACCCGAACGGGTAGTAATACGCGGTGCTAAATATTTTAACTAATCCTTAAAATAGACAACTTAGTTCTTTGCTAAAAAAAAATTAGGGTCACACGTATATGTACTAAATACACGAACGTGTTATGGATTGGGAAGGTTTAATTTAGAGGAAGTACACCGGCATTTGTGTGAAAAGAGGGTGACAAACCAATACATCTGCTTGGGATTGAACCCCGATCTCCCTGTCATCGGCAGTCTAGTCTATTACGCGGGTAGCAGCATAGACCATGCGGCCAACGAAGCTGGTGACAACATAGTTGATGAACTTGAAATTAAAACAGCAAATATAAACAAGCTAACAACACTAACACGAGTCATGTTAGTGTTGTTAGTGCTGTTGAGGTTCGTCGAGCGGAAGTGTTGAGCTACAGGGCCACGGGCACACGGCACTCACTACACGGCCAAACCGTGCGCGCCAATACAGAGGTACCGTACCTGCGAGCAAGAGAGAGCTAACTCTATTTTATTAATTTTGTTTTTTTATCACCACGTATTTGTACCTGTTCTGATTGTACCCATACCTTTATTAAGCTAATGGTGTAGAGGTGAGGAAGATAGAAAATTTTAGAGGAAATGTACCATCATTTGCATGGAGAAAGAGAGTGGGAAATAATCTAGTTAAAAACCACCATCCACGTCAGTGGCCGCGTGGTCTAAGACGTCACTCTCACAATAGACTGGTAATGCCGATGACGGGTAGATAAAAGTTTAAATATAATTAGGGTGTATTGAGGGTGGTTTTTACCCCTCTTCTTTATTTCAAATACTGTTACACTTCCTCTAAATTCAACCTTCCTCATCCTTAGCACATTAGTGTAATTAGTACATATGCGTACAACCCGAACGGTTAGTAAGACGCGCTGCTTAAAAAAGACCCTTCAATACAACCTACCGGGATTCGAAAACCTGCCTCCCCTCCCATCGCCAGCAATCCAGACCAACACGATTGATATTTTAGAGTCTAATTTAGACTATATGAACAACCATGCGCGTAGTTCTAATTTAAATTATATCGTTCTAATAGATGGATACATCTAGGGCAGTCTCTTGGACTTTTTTTTTTATTAAGTTCGACACAAACGTTATGAATTTAAGTTATAGGCGATAGAAGATGAGTTGTTGTATGAAATGCACCAAAATTTGCTGGGAAATATACATCCTGCCTCTACTTTTAAGCTGGAAATACTACTAAATATCCCAAAGCACTAATCACCCGATATAAGGCTTTGGTCCTACATTTCACTAATTCATCATTGACGAAATGGTTTAGGTTTGAATCCCTGTCAATGTAATGTTATAAGATGTTATTTGAGCTATATAGCATTTAAAGGCATATTTATTTCATAATTTCAACTTGTAAATTTCTAAATTACATTTATAAAATAGAGACTACATTTTAAAACTACAGTTGCAAAATTAACGAACTATGCGTCAATGGGCCTTATAAAATTGATAACATTTATTTGGCAAATTGTTTATTTCTTCCGTCTACCTTATGAAGTGTATTGTAGAACTAGTTTTAGTTTGTATTTACTATGGTGTCCTGAAGAATTTACTACGGACACGAAGCGTTTTATAGCACACAGTTTTGTTAGGTTATAAAATGCACTCTTGTCACAAGATACCATTTGTAATCGTTTAGTCGGACACATTATCTTGATTGGTAGCGTGTCTGTCTATTGAGCTAAGGGTCCCGGGTTCGATTCCTGACATGGCCAAAAAAAAATGTATATTTGGTGAAATGTGGGTTTCCCCTTTCACAGTGACTAATTAACGGCTCGGGGGCTGGATGTTGTGTCTGTTCTAGATTTAAGATAGTTTATAAGTCGTGGGCTGATATAATCAGTTGGTTCAGAAAGTGCACGTTAAATACTTGAAATAAATTCATGTTATCCTTTACAATTATTGAAATCGAAGCTTACTGCCGCTTTGTAGAGTATTTTGACGCTAGGGCGTGTCCAAAACTGTAACTGGGAAGTATTTGACAAACTCCCTATCCCCCTTAAGCCATAATAATAATAATAATAATAATAATAATTGTTATTATTATTTGAAGTATTTAAAGTAAAATTTCTAAACCAATTGTTTATGTAAGCACACGACCTATAAACTAACTTAAATCTAGAACGGACACAACATCCAGCACCCCATTCATTAATTATTATTATTATTATTATTAGCACCGCGTCTTACTACCCGTTCGGGTTATACGCACTTACGCTAATGTGTAATGGTAGGGTGATTGTGATATGAAATGGAGGACCTACAGTTTAACGTGGAATCCGAACCACGGTGGAGGCCTGGCATTCCTCACATTCACAAGTTGTGATTAATACACATCTTGTCAGAGGTGAAGGAAGGGTTTGGTAATCAGATAAATCTGCGCCGGGAATTCATTAATTCATCACTGAAAAAGAGAAAACCAAGGTTTTACCAATAATTGATTTTTTGACCATGACAAAAATTGAACCCAGGACCCTTAGCTCAGTAGGTGGACTCGCTACTGACTGAGTTAAAGGGTCGGACACTCAGCCATGAGCTTTATACATATACATATTTATACATAATTATAAATAAATAAATAAATTTCTTGTAAAATGGGTTAGAGATGTACACATATTTTATAACATTTTAGTTATTTTAGGATATTTAAAATCCATCATAACTTAATACAAGTATTGAAGCAACGATTTTAATCTATGACGAGTTATTTTATTTTAGCCATACTTTTAAAGGGAATTGGGGGAAATTACAAAAATAGAAGGTCCATTTGAAGAGAAAAAAACTAAGATTTACAATTGTTTACGGGCTTTGATCGTGTATTTTTTTACCAAGGTGTCTTACTACCCACTTGGGTTTTATATATATATATATATATATATATATATATATATGTACAGAGTCTCGCTACCCTTTTGGTTTATACGCATCTGTACTAATTATGCTAATGTGTTAAAAATGTAAAATGTTGCATTAAGATAAAGTGTCCCCGCTTTTAGGTAGAGGGAGAGTATAAAACCGTCTAGGAAAAAACTTAATGCATAAGACCTGGATTTGAACTCCGTTCTCCTAGTCATCGGAAGACAAGTTTATTTCTAGTGACGCCTTAGAACATGTGACCACCGAAACGGATTCACATATGTATTAATTTAGCTAATCGGTAAGGAATGATGAAGGTAGACTAATACCTAGCAGAAATATACCCGCATTTGCGTGGAGGAATAGGGGGGGGAACAATCTTAGGGGGAAAAAACATTGGTACGTATACCTGGTCGGGATTCTACCCCCGAGCCCATTAGCGGAAAGCCAAATTAAATTATCTTTCTCACCAGCGTGGGTTTAATCTCTTTATATATTGTATTTTTAATATCATTTTTTTAAACACATATGCCTTGCTTTTATGTGATTTATAATAAAGGATAGGGGCGAGGATTTAATGTTATAAAAATATAACTGCATTAGATTAAAAAATATTGTAATTTTTATGGAAGTTGAAAAGTTATCATAAGAGGGATTACTGTAAAATGTATCAGGGTGAATTTTGTATAGAATATTATTCAAATGGAACACCCACTATCATTTTTTAACGACAACGGATCAAATGTGTCCTATAAATATAAATACTCTACCACTCCTGGATTTGTACAAATTTCATGATTTTATAAATGTATTTATATATGTGTTTTGTTTGTTTTTTTAACTCCGAATTGGTCGTTGATTTTAATTATTTTTGGGATTGCTGTTTCGATACCTAGAATTGGTGTGAAATTTAACAAATACTACCAAGTTTTTTTTATATAATGCTTCTTTCATTGCGGACATAGAAAACGTTTTATCTTTTAAACTTTGTTCATTATTTAATTTGAAATATATAAGCCTATATATATTTATTTTTTACCAAGCTTAGCGTTGTATACGTTTTTACAGATATAAACTAGAAACAATAATAAAATAACCAACAAATAAAATAAATTGTCTTATTGAAATATTTGTGATGATATAATTAATCAAATACTCCTAAACTTCACACATGAAAATACGTATGAGTTGTGTTAATTCTTAATGTAAAAACTTTCAAAAGTAGAAAGGCATTGCTTTTTTAACTTATGATTGACAATACTTTTGAGGAAAAAACAAGATAATATAAGTAATAACTTGTTTAAACTAAATAGTTGCCCTAGTTTATAGTAGTCTAAAATAGTTGCTTCTCTATGCTACTCTAATGCATGAAAACTGTGATTGGTTTAAAAGTTTCCTTAGGAGGAAGTTGAGAACACATATATTTTTTTTTGTAACACCTCAGGTTATACGACTATGTACTAATTACGCTAATGGGATGGAGATGAGTAAGTTTGAATTTGAGAAAAGTGTACCCGCATTTGTGTGAAAAGATAGTGTAAAACCTCCCTCAATACACCGGACCTGGATCGAGCCACGATCTCCCTATCAACAGCAGAAATTTGGAATTAGAAATTGTTTTAGAGTTATAATACTGCTTCTTGAGTTTTTGGTGGTTCGACCCCTACATGGTTAAAGGATAATCTTAACATCCACATCCCCATAACATTAATTTATCACTTAAATGAATGTATTGTTTTAATAACTGCATAATAATAAAAACAGATCTCTAACATTTAGTTAGTAGATGTACGGGTGCGGTAGAAACAATGATCCATTCTAAACCGTGTGCCATTATTGATCACGGTGTCCTAGAGCACTAATGTTTGTTCCAAGTTCAAAGTTCAGTTCAAAGAATTGCCGTCCACCCGTGTAGCGTAACTTTGGCAGTCGGCAATAAGCGCTGGTCTAATGAATATCATGAGTTTGCTGTTGAAACATTTTTCGTGTGTGCTGATAGTGTTGTGATTACTCAGCGTGTGTTTCAGCGACACTTTAATATCGGCAGGAATGGACAGGTGCCAACGCGGAGGACGATCACGAGATTGGTCAAGGACTTCAGAACAACAGAAATTGCATCAGCCAAGAAGCAACCTGGTAGGCGACGTATGATTCGCACCCCGGACAATGTTGTAACAGTAAGAGCTGCTTTAGAGCTAGGTCCACGACTTTCCGTTCGTTGGCATTCACAAGCCGTATGTTGCATCTATATATTAGGTTTCACCCTTACAAGATGCAAGTGGTGCATGAATTATTGCCCAGAGATTTAGAGTCACGTCTAACTTTCTGAATACAGATTCTCGAGATGATAAACACAAAACCCAATTTTCGCAACAATCTGATGATGACGGATGAAGCGCACTTTAATTTAAGTGGCTATGTCAACAAACAAAACTACAGGAACTGGGAGCCTGCAAATCCTCATTACCTTCACGAACGACCAATTCATAGCCGAAAAGTAACTGTGTGGTGTAGAGTGTCTTCTCTGGATATTGTTGGTCTATTTTTTTTTCGAGAATGACGCCGGTAGGACACAGTCACAGCACAGCAGAGCGATATGAGATTATGTTACGACGGATCGTAACAATGTAACTGCGCCGCAAGAATATCAATATGGAGTCGTTGTGGTTTCAACAGGACGGTGCAACCACTAACACAGAAAGAATGTCCATAGCGACTTAACGAAGAATATTTCCACACCGCCTTGTTTCACGGTTTGGTGATGTAAACTGGCCACCCCGTTCACCTGATTTATCCACCGGTGATTTTGGGGGTTTCTAAAATCCAAAGTTTATGCAAACAGGCCAGAAAACATCCAAGAATTGAAAAACAACATTCACACCGCAATTGAGGCAATAACACAAGGAGCCCTGCGTAAGGCTATGACGAATGTGCGTGTTCGTGTCGAAGATTGCATTACCCACAATGGTGGTCACCTGAAGGAAGTAATTTACCAAAAGCGACTCGTGTAAGGAATTGTGTCAAGTGTTCTTTGCAATAGTATATAGTAATAACATGCAGTTATGTCTAATGCTGAAATATAAGATTAAAAATGGGTCACTGTTCTTGCCGCACCCTGTATTTTCTACTAATCTATAATATTTCTATTTCCTATTATGTTTATAATTCTTTTCCAAAGATCAGTATTCGAATTTGAGATTTGGAGGTAAACTGAAGATTCGTATTTTTTAAATTAGTGTGACACAGCTCTATTTAAAAATTAAATTATAATTCCCCACTACAAATGTAACACGTTTTCTCTTAAACGGATCTACAAAACAAACAAAAAACTAATTTAAAAATAACAACTTAACGTTCCAACACAGAACAAAGTATATATAAATTAATTAGTCTGTCCCACTATGGAACGATTCAAAAACAAAATGCTTTTCATCCACCACATCACTCATAAACAACCTCACCACCCTCTTACCCCCTGAAAATGAATTACATTTAGTAGTACCCGGATCTGCGTTTAAGCTTCCAAACAAACAGGCTTTACCCCCCTCCCTCTCCTTTCTACTACCCAGGCTTTACCCCTGGTTTCGGTCATTTAATCGGCGTTGAGCATGATCAGGCATATAGCCCTGTTTTCAATTCATGCGGCCGTTAAAACTTGTTACATATTTCAGTACGTACTAATTATGACTAAGCTGTTTGCGCCACACATCATGGTTAAAACAAAATAATAATTAACGAATCAGATAGAACTATAGTTTAATGCGTCAATTTAATCATTAGTTAATGTGAATATATCAAAGTTTTTCCTTTCTTTCTCTCTCACACACACACGAAAATTAACAAATGGATGCACACGTGGAACCCTTTGATAATAGTTGGGTAGAGAGGGAGGGAGGGAGGAGATTAGAGGGTTAATGTAGCTATAGGAGGTTAACTTTGAGAACAATAGTGAATCGCACTGGCGAATCGACTTGACTGTGATTCGATCTCAGGTAGGTATTAATATAATGTATTTTTTTTAGTGTGGCTCTGTTATATTTTTAATAGTACAGAAATTTAATCCTGATTTCAAGAATGAGGTCAGTAGGTCACTGAAAAGTCACAGCTTTCCTTCAGACAGAGATATAATTTTATAGAAATATATTTTTATAAGTAGAGGCTTTTTTTTGCATTTCATTTTCCTAACTGTTCAGGCTGAATACCCATATGAAATATTCACATGGACTCGCGATTATCCAAGACTCCATGTTAACCGAGGCACTCATTCTGTCAAAGTGTCCAATTTTAACACAGTATTTATACAATAGTTTTTTTTACTTCAACTTATATATAAATATAAAATATTAATATAGCTAGTATAAATTATTGTTTACAATACTTTTATACCATACTGTAGTTAAATGCACGAGAAGTGATGTGATAACCAATTACGAACTACAGCCAGGACTCTGCGCATGGCTTTATGCCGCTTAAAATGCTGAGTGAACTCGGGAACGCATGAAGGACGTTCGGCTGATGGTCTGTACTACAGTACAGTACGCATCATTTCGGGGGTGGAAGGACTACACGCTCCGTATCATCCGAGATTTCGTATCCGAGGTAAGATCTGTCTCAATTACCTCGGTTAATCGCAAGTCTACCATACCTTAATGGGTTAGGGATAGTGAAAGTTTAATTTAAAGGAATTGTACCCAAATTTGCGTTGGAGGGTGAGTGTAAGACAATTTAGGAACAATCAGCTCCATTACACCCAACGGAATCTAAACCCCAATATTTCTGCCAGCATTCCAGTCTATTGCGAAAGTGACGCCTTAGACCAGACATGTCAAACTCTTCGATCATAAGCGCCATACTGGACATTAAATATACTGAGAGGGCTACATTTGGTTCAAAAAGGGATGAAGATACTGGGAAGTGACGGAGGTTACATGTTGAAAAATCTAGAACCATATTCAGAATATTGACTTGAAACCCAATGGGAAGACCTAGACGAAGATGGGAGGATAGTATTATAATGAACCTGATAGATATAGGGTATAGTTAGGTGGACTGGATGGAACTAGCTCAAGATGGGATAGGGTGTAATGAGGTGGACTGGTTATAAATAGCTCCAGATAAATACCCCTTGAAGAATTTTTACCTAAATTACAAATACAGTTTTATTTTTCGAGTAAAACACTCCCTAGATATCAATTTTAAACAAAATTGGAAGTGCAATTTAAAAAAAAAAGTAATAGAAAAATTAATCATCAGTAAACTACCCTTAACTAGAGGATTAGGGTCGAGCTATTGCCCTATAACATCTAAATATCAAGTGTGAACAAAATTTATCCAATCGTTTCAGATCCGTGTCCTGAGACAGACGGACAAACAAAGAAACATGAGGGGAAGCGGGCCTGGGGTGACAAACAAAATTATAAAATCCACTTTTTGGGAGTTTGGACACATATAAAACGTAAAGATTCATAATTATCTTTCTTGAGCCAGAAAATGTTCACGATTACAATAATTTCTCTTAATATGAGAAAGTAAAAAGAAATCGGCTTTAATATCCTTATTATTGAAAAAAGACAGATTAAGATTATCTATAATTTTAAGACTTACCATCTATTTCCAACCAGAGATATTAAGCCTTTTATTTACAGCAAGGGCGTAAGCTTTAGGCATTAGTCTTGTTGATAAAGCATACGTTTGTAATGTACAATTTATTGTACAGTTAATTGTACATGAAGAGCGAAGCTTGTGAGGTCAAATGATCTCAATAGGCCTACAGATACAGCCGCATCAGATATTTTATTCATAAATTTCGATAAATGACACCTGGACACGGGAATCAAACCCAGAACCCTTGAATTAGAACGCTAATACTTTACTCCTGAGCTATACAGGATTCGCGCCATGTTTATGGTAATTTTTTTAATCAATAGTTTAAGGTGGGGATGTAGGAAACGCGAGTTAAGGGCAGTGTTTTGGCAGTTTTTATAGCAAAACTTTTTTTTTTTGCAAAAATAAGTTTTTATAGCAAAAATAAATAAAATATTTCTCTAATAGAAACAAATAGTTTAATTTTCTTCATATGGTGATATCAACAGTTGTTGAATATCCATTATGAACATAGGGGTATTAGATGAGAAACTTTTTATAGAACCTGAAAAAAACACTGGCCTTTTCTAGCGTCCTCTACATCCCCACCTCAATACTACATAAAAATCCGGGTTCTCGTCATCATTCCAAGGTGCAATACGCCGTGAGATAGATAGTGCCAGCAATTAGAGCTACAGCCCTGTGTAGCAAGTTGCGTTTAGAGGTATCTGAGGGTAAAAAGGTCTGTTCAGAGCACCACTGATACCTGCACTCAATAATAGGAATGATGGCAATTTGAATGTCTATCGGCGACTTTCACTGAACATGTCCGTACAAATACATTTTAACACCCGTTTTGATTACACGCATGTGTAGTAATTACGGTCTGACACCTTAGCTCAGTCGGTAGCGTGTCTGCCCACTGAGCTAAGGGTCCCGGTTCGATTCCTGGCATAAAAAAATGTATAATTGATGAAAAATATGGGTTTACTCTTTCACATTGATAAATTAATAGTTGGGGACTGGATGTTGTGCATGTCCTAATCTTAAGATAGATTATAAGACACATGAAGCTACAACAAGCCTAACCAGCCGGTAGTGGAAAATATATGGCTTGAATGAAAAACTGACCCAGGCTGGAAAAAAAATGGAGCTAATGTTCTATGCATATAAAAGGTAGAATTTAAAAGGAAAATGTACCCAAATTTGCGTCAATAGTGAGTGGAAAACCATTCAGAAAAAAACTTCTTAATACACTCCAGCGGGTCTCGAACCCCAATCTCCCTGCTATCGGCAGTTCAGCCTATTGCGTTATTGAAAGCTTCGCCCATTTGATCACAAAAGTAGGTTAGATGTTATTAATAGTAATAATAATATTATGATGATTATTATCATCATCGATACATACTTCTTATGATTTAGTAGACTCATTTCGAGACATATAATACTGAATGGTAGGTAACAACGTATAAGTACAGTCCTGTCCCAAAATGTATTGCCTTGGCAAAAAAACTCGAGCCAACTTTTATCAAACTCTGTTTTGTTATGAAGTCAAGTATATAATCCATTTGCCCAGTGCTGCCGTTGAGTCAATTCAACTATCCATTTTTAATAGAAAAGATTTCATCTTTATAAACGCGTTAAATAAAATAATCACACTATATAATCTTGTAAATGAATTAAACACGCACACCCAACCCCGGATGTTGAAACAAGCGAGGCAGTGAGTATCATTTTGCGATGACCGCATGTAACAAAACATCGCCTTTCCTCCCTNCCCCCCCCCCAATGGGCCCCTTTCGACCCTGTCCGCAATGCACGCCACTCATTACTGTGTTAATGGAAGTAATTAAGTCCCACAAACCAGGCTCGTAGCCAATCAAATGGGGCTAATATATCATCCTACATCCCCTACAGTTTATTACACACTATACATACTGGGCCTAGTTTGGTGCGAAAACAGTTTAAGTCGTGATTTCACCTGAGTGGTGTGAATATATACATTGGAAAATAAATCACCACGTCTTACTACTTTTTCAGTTTATTCGCATTATGTACTAATTACGCTAATGTGTTAGATGAGAAAGGTTGAATTTAGAGGAAGTGTACCCACCTTTTCGTGAAGGGATAGTGGGATAAAATTTATTATAAACCACCTTCATTACACTCAACCGAGATTCGAACTCCCGGTATTGTGAGAGGGATGCCTTAGACTAAGAGGCCACCGAAGCTGGTCAACATAAAATAAAAACGTGACGAGCTTCGGTGATAAAATTGTGGTAAAATTCACCCTCTCTAATCCCTACACAATAACGTAGCTAGTATATAATCCATAGAGCTTGAACGGGTAGTAAGGCACTGTACTAAATATATATCTATTTTAGTAACACGTCTCTCTACCAATTCGGGTTATACGCTCTAAAAATCATTTAAAAATAAATACTAAAAACGTAACTTTATTTAAATTTTTAGTATTATTACTGATTGTACCTGTTTATATGGATTTCTAAAGAACTAAACCGATTATGGGATAAATGCTTGCTTTTATAGATATTTGGAATTTTGGAATTTAATGTTTGTTGTAGATTTTTCACTTAAAAGCTACGCATATAGTAAAAATAAACTATATAGGATACATGAAATTTTTTGAATTTTCAAAATCCTCGATATATTTAGAATCTTATAGTTATTTCAAACATAACAAACGGATACATTCAAATTTCCCAAGATATGTGCTCTAACTTGGAGTTTAACTTCATATGTAGCTAGAAAAAACATAAGTTTACGTGGAATATTGTTTTTCTTATTCTTTGAAATATTTAATATCTAATAGATGTTTAAAACATTCCAGTTGGACTACATTTAAATCGATCATTAAAATAAAGTCTTATTTCTACAAATGTAAAATTTTACAAAGAACTGACATAAAAATAATTTTTAATCGTATGTTAATTTTATCAATGTTCTCCTTATCTAAAAATGTTTAAGTACTACCCTAGAAGATGCATATTCGACATGCAAATTTTACTTTCACTAAATTTATAAGACATCCTTTAACATTGTTTGAATCTGATAATAATAAACGTTATAGTGAATATTTTGAAACGCTAATCACTTTTCAAGTATTTTTAGTGTTTCCAAAGAGTAGCGGAACTTTCATATTATCTACATCTAAGTTCAGCCATGTCAGCAATCAGTCGGCTAACACAAAACGAGCGAAACTCTTATGGAAACCAAAGCAAATGACCAATAATGGAGAAGATCACGTGGAAAGAGTTTGTTTTCATACCAGCGTGAACTTCAAATTTGACGTAATAGAAATTAAGAATATATAAAAAAACTCACTATTACTTCTTATGGATTTTACTATTCAATCTTTTGATTTTTATTATTAAATTTATCTCTTGTTACATTTATATAAATTAGAAATGTGATAAGTTTTTATTTATTTTAAAATAAAAATGTATGAAAGAAATTTTATATTTGTACCCACTTGAAGATATGTAAAAACTGTCAGCATAAAAAGAGGATTGCGAATCCGTTTCAAGGCGACATGGCGGCTGAATACCTCTACAAAGGCCGAAAAAGAACTAATCGATCTCTCCGAAGATACCTCATTCAAAATTAATTTGTACCGAGAAAAAAGCAACCTATGCAGTCCTGAATGACTGTTTGGCAAACGTATACAACTATTTTTACTGAAGCTTAGAAAAGAAGCTGATCGCTTTCACATCTTCGCACATCTGACCGACCGACCGACCGATAATTAGAATCAAAATGGAATTTCGAAACAATATGCTTGCACCCGCTTCGGTGGCCACATGGTCTAAGGCGTCACTCTCGTAATTAGACTGTACTGTTGATAGCAGGCAGATCGGGGCTAGAGTCCCGGTTGGGTTTACTGGGGGGTGTATTTTCCTAAATTATTTAACACTCTTCCTCCTCACAAATGGGGGTGAACTTCTTCTAAATTTAACCTTCCTCATCCCTAACACATTAATATAATTATTACATATGCGTAAAACCAGGACGGGTAGTAAGAAGTGCCATACTTCTCCATAAAAACCGACCTGGAAAGCAATCATATTGAAAACCAGCCAACTAAATCAGTGCATATGCACCTACAAACCAAGATACAAGCAGTAATCTGCATTTACTTTTCGGAAATTATTTGAAATAACTCGTTGAATGGAAATCGTGTGAGTGTCGTTCTCTTACTACCTGTTCAGGTTACTCGCATGTATGATAATTACTCTAATAGGGTAGGGGTGAGGAAGGAAGAATTTTAGAGGTAATCTACCCTCATTAGCGTGGAAGGAGAATGGGAAACCATTTAGGTAAAGCCACCCTCAGTAGACCCGATTCAAAAATTCTAACTCCCCGTCATCAGCAGGCCAGTCTAGCACGAGAGTGACGCCTTAGACCGTTCGACCACCAAAGCTGGTTTGTGTTAATTTGATTCACTACCCAACGCAATAATTAGAGAACATCCATCGTGATAATACAATCTAAAATATCTGTTCATCCACTATATAATCATACCTATTGATAACTCAGTTGTTCTAAGTTTGTGTTACAAAGCATTATGGGTCAACATACATTTCTGTTAGCGTGTGAATTGCTGCGACACTCGAGTGGATTATTCTCCCAATTTTCGGTGGACGTATGAATCAAGCTTTAGTCGGTTATTGCTGGGGGGAGTTCTCAATGTTATCCACACTCGCCGGCCTCTCTGTGTGTCTACGGGTGCTCTGCGGTCACATATCATTGTCTCTGGGCTAGAGGGAACTAAGTCACATTAAAATAAAGTAGCCATCCACAGTATTATTTAATCTTTTTCTTTAATCACCACGTCTTACTACCTGCTTAGGTTATACCATGACCACTACTTTAATGGATCAGGTGAGGTAGAGGAGAATGGGAAAACGTTTAGGAAAAAAACCCTCTCAGTAGATCCGACCGGTTTTTGAACCTCGATCTCAACAGGCCAGTCTAACACTAGCGTGATGCCTTAGACCATGCGGCCACTGAAGCTGGTGTCAGATAATCGTTGTTAAATTACTCTACAATGGTTATTATTAGGTTACGATTAGAAATATCTACTATTTTACGAATCCAAATATTCATTCTCTCAACGAATCTCAAATTTCAAATTTGAATCAGAATTTTGGGAAAAATTATGAACACGAGAGGAAATATAGAAATATTAAAATAGTATAGCTAAGTATCTAATCGTTAACACAAAATTCAGAATTTGCCAAGCAATAGATTTACCGGTTGTTCTCAATGGTTGTGAAACTTACATTCTCTTACCTTACATGACGAGAAGAAACTTAAGTATTCGAAAACAAGGTGATTAGGAAAATATTTGGTCTATACAAAGAGGAAAATAATGGACATTGCATAAGCCTACATAATGATGGGTTATATACACTGTAGTCATCACAAGAAATTGTTAGGATAATAAAGTTTCGAATATTACAGTGGGCAGGAAATGGCTAGAAACCCGATGGAAATACCTAGACGCAGATGGTAGGATAGCATTAGAATGGACCTAAAAGAGATAGGGTGTAATGAGGACTGGATAAAACTAGCTCAAGATATAGATAGAGTGTAATGAGAGAGATTGGATATAACTAGCTCAAGATAGGGATAGGGTGTAGTGAGGGGGACTGTATAGAACTAGCTCAAGCTAGGTATAGAGTGTAGTGAGGTGGACTGGATAGAACTAGCTCAAGCTAGGTATAGAGTGTAATGAGGGGGACTGGATAGAACTAGCTCAAGCTAGGTATAGAGTGTAATGAGGTGGACTGGATAGAACTAGTTTAAGATAGGAATAGATGGTGGTCACCAGTAAATTAGACAGGATGAGCTTGATATTTAGTTCACAGACTCACTGATCCATATATATTTTTAAAAACATAAGGACAGTGCCATAATTACAATGATTTGCAACCTGTGTGTTTATAGTCTTTGAAACTTAACCTTAATTACAATCTTGTATTGTACACTTGGCAATCTAACATCTCTCCTGGGTCGTAGATGGCGGTGGTATCTGATAGCTCACGGTACTATTGGTCGCTCATATATAGATGGCGATTACACACGTCCCTCACAGACTCAGCCTTAAGCTATAAGTGAAGAATCACCCTGAGCGTGGGACGAATCCTGGATAGCTCAGTGGTAGAGCAATTGGTACACCAAGTCAAAGGTCCCGAGTTTGATTCTCGTGTCCAGGTGTAATTTTTGACCTAATTTAAACTAAGCAATATATGTCGTGAGTTGGACCAAAACATAAAACAAAATCCCTTTTTATTAAACCACAACCACGTAAATCATGTTTATAGTGAATAATAAATTAGATTACACGTTTATTGTTTGTGAAATTTCAAGGAAAATTTGTTGAAATAATTTATAAATATTTATAAGCTTACATCATTCGTTAGTAAGCATGTACTCGGCCTGTATCGTGTCGAAATAATATTAATATACTGCTCTATTTAATCACTTAAAAACTCTCCTATAACACTTTTTAAACATTAAAAAAAACCAAACAAAACATAAAGGGAATTAGTTAGTTTCAAACTAAATACTTTTTGACAAAACACGTTTTAAAAAAAGTTTTATGTTTGAAATTTAAAATATTTTCGCAGCGGGATATATATATGCAATAATCTCCTTGTTTTATGCTTAAATTTTTTTTAGCTAAAGTTATCAACTAATTAAATATGAAATTTAATCAAAATAGTTTTATAATGTACAAATCAAATGTATTTTTTACCAAAAAAAATAATCTTGTTAAACAACTGTTTTAGTTTACTTAAAATTCAAAATAATCTCTAGAATGTATTTTATAAACTTGTATTTATATTTAAAATTAAATATTAAGAATAGAAGATTATATCAGGTAAATGTATTATTATGGTTTATGCTGTAAACTTTAATAATTGTATTTAAAATGTTATCCAAATGATTGTAGTAAATGCTAAAGTCAATTTGATTTGTTGACTGAATTCTATCTACTCTTTAATCGTGTCTTACTATCTATTCAGGTTATACGCAGGTATGATAGCTACTTTAATGAGATAGGGATGTAAAAGGAAGCTATTTAGAAGTAATATACTCGCATTTGTGTGGCAGGAGGGTGGAAAACCATTTGGGCAAAACCACCTTCGGTAGACCCGACCTGAATTCGAACCCTTACCTCTCCATAATCAGCAGGTCAGTCCAACACGATAATGACGCCTTAGACTATTCGGCCACTGAAGTTGGTACGAAGGTTTCATAATCTATAATATTTGAGGCTGGATTATCAATTTTATTATAATAATTTAATTTCCCTTTGTTAAAGTGTTAGACAACAGTCAAGATTTTAATAATATTTAAAGGCAAGATAAGTTGAAGGTAAAATTTTATTTAGATTAAATTTAAAGCTAACACAAAATGGATCGATTTCTAATCCATCTTAAGACTAGTGAGGTAATTCGTTGAATGAGTGTTTCTGACATTTATCATGAGTCCAGGAATTCAAAAATGACTGGCTGCACGAAGGGATAATTTACCACCCAATAATGATTATATTTTCTATTAAAGCAAATATCAACGTAGCCAACCTAAATATCTTATAAGTATTTGATTAAGAAGGTTGTATAAAGAATATTAGTGCAAATTTTAAGAAAATTGGTATGAGCAGGACTTTTTAGATATGGACTATGAAAGACAATTTTCTGAGCTAAGATAAATTGAATATATGAAAAAATCTTATCTGATGCTCAATATGAGTTTGTAGATTTATTTGAATAACACAAGCCAACCAGTCCTAATAAATAATTATCAAAAGTCATAAAAAAAACATTAATTCCATTGACTTTCACTTCCTTGTTTTCTTACAAGAAAGTATAGACAAACATTCCAATAAACTTGATTTCCTTGTTTTCTTACGAGCCATATTAAACATGTTGAAACAAACCCGCGGGTTCTGTGGTTATTGTCATCATGAAAGAGGACAAAATATTATTCTTGTTCATTTGATAGCATTGAGTTCTTTTGCATGAAAGATTAAATCTTGATTCACATATTCGAAGAAAATTTAGAGTGGAATATGCTCAAGTGTTGTAACAATTCAAACTTTACCAGAAATGTATGTAGACACAGGATGCTTTGCGACGTAAACTAGAAATAGCTTATTACCGACATATTTTATTTTATAATGAATAAACAGATCTCTAAGCTATATATAGATATATATATGTTTTAAAATTATTTTATTATGTTTGAAACAAATCAAAACAGAACAAGAATGACACAAGCACTTTCCATTTAAAAAGTCATTACAAATCAAGTCACAACAGTTTATGCAGTTGTCTGCTAGTATCTCGCTTAGTAGACACATGCGCACTGAGTGAGTTGGGTAGTTTTGAAATTTGATTGGTTCTCCCAAAATGATGATGTCACGCAGAAAAAGGAAATCTGAAATTAATTCAACTCGCACTGAGCAGACAAAGCCGACAAGGCTGAATATAAATTATGATTGGCTTAAAACTCGTCCCGCGATTACGTGTCTGTTATGGTTTGGGTTTTTTTCGGCAAACGTATGAATTCAAAGAAAATGGTTGCATATTTGATTCCACATGGATTCCCACAAACTTAGAATAAACCATGTACACCTCGTTTATCCTGCAAAGTAGCTTTCTTACCTTAATGGACTACACTATAACCCTATATTATAAACCAGGGGTTTCCAACTGGTGGCCCACGATGCCTTTTTTTGCAGCCCACTAAGTTTATTGGTAAAGTAATCTACTGTAGTAAAATTGATGTTTTAGCCGAGAGAAACGGAAAGTTTTGACTTGCGTGGTAAAAAAATTCCATGAAAACTCCAATTGATGTTCATATTTAATTTCTTCCTTACATATGCAGTATCATATTGACGTAAATTTTAAGTCGGAAAATTCGTTTAACTTGTAATTAAATGTTTAAGCTACCACTTCTTTTTCTATTCACAATTATTAAATACCTGTTTCTTGTTTTAGCATAACTTAACGAGGATTGGCCGATTATGATGCGAACCACCAATAGAATCGTTGACTCAATTAAGGCCTTCAGAAACTTTTAAGCTGGAAACCCCTGTAATAAAAGTTACACCATAGTGGAACAATGCATGGGTAGCTTGCCACCTTATAGGGTAGACAAAGGTACACTAAAAGAATATAATCTGGTTTTAATGAAATTATGTTTTATTTCATCAACAGCACATAATATATGAGATAACACATTCCACCAGGCAAACTACCCCTCTCCATAATACCAAACCCTTATGAGCTCACACCTGTCCTCCACACATGTGTCGGTGTAACATTAAGGTGCCGACATATACGTAGGAATATTGTGATTTATGGGAGGATTTTTTTCACCCTACCCCCCCTCCCTCTTTTCCAGCTCTTGGGAGGACGCATGTGAGGGTAGCAGAACACATAAATAAAAGCCAGTACCTCCCTTATCCCCTCACTACCTTCAGCCCATGCTATTTCCCGTGTTGACAGGCCAAGTTCCAAACCAACCCCTCCCCTCCTTTTTGAACCAATCTCCCTCGTGGCAAGTTGGCGAAGTAACTGATGGGTGGACCGTCCATCGGATTACTCAATTAGTGGTGCTAATGAGTGATACAATAGGAAGGGCTGTGGACCTTTTTTTTTTCTTTTTTTGAAAGCGTTGTTCCCAATGTGTCGATAATATTCGGAGAGATTCTTCCGTGTGGCTATAATAATTTTGAGCAGCAAAATGGATTAATGGAGTCTTGCGTCATCATTAATAATAATATTTATTTTATAGAAAGGAGTCGAATTTCTCAAATATAAATCTAGAATCCAAATTTTAAATTTTCTTTCGAATCTTGAATACAAATTTGAATTCTTGTAGATTTTTATTAAAAATGTTTAAAAAATATTTTTAAAAAGTGGTTTGTGCCTTGGCGTCACTAAAAAAATATTTTTTGTCATGTCTATTACGTCATAAACAACAAGACCACACTTTTTTTTAATAAATTAATTATATTAATATATTTTGTCCTTTTTTTGGGGTGTTGTTAATCTTCCAACCATACAAATCTATATAATTCCTTTTACCGATTGCTTAAAATTGTTATTTGAAATAAAAGGTCTTCATAATAAGTGGGTTCGAGATAGTGTTTTGATATTTTGATGAGTCTCAAATATCTCAAATACCACAGGCCTCGAGGGATTCGAGAAGTTGAGTGTCACATCTCTGGTTTATTACTATTATAATATTATAATTACCATGGATAAAAACCTATATTTTCAAGTGTTTCCTGGAATTCCATTCCATTACCCAACTCTCTCAGATTGTTAAAAACGTTCAACGTAAAATCTATTGCTGTTTGCCATCATAGCCGGGCTTGTTATGATGACAGAAATCATAACCTCTTAAAGCTTCAAAGTCTTAGTCATGTTGAGCTAGACTGCCGAGTACGGGGAGATCGAGGCTCGAATCTCGGTAAGGTGAACTGAGGGTGGTTTCCCCTAAATGGCTTTCCACTCTATCTCCACGCAAATGCGGGTTCACTTGCTCTAAATTCAACCTTACCCATTTTTAATCCACTAGCGTAATTAGTGCTTAAGAGTATAACCCGAAAGAGTAGTAAGACGTGGTTCTTAATTAATTAATTAATGTATGTGTTAGTGAAGGGGGATCATTATACAGTATCCATTAAACAAAATAAAATAAAGCATTAGTAAACTTATATGTTTCTTTGAATCAACAATTTATGTTTTCCTACAAAATACAAAATTAAAAACCAATTAAAGTTTCTTCAGCTTCCTATCCTAGAGAAATAAGACAATGCTCACACCTGCTAGCAGGTGTTACTTTCACAAATTCCTCAATCACATTATCGTAATCAAATGACAAAACCAATTTTTTTTTAAATCATCACGTCTTATTACCCATTCGGGTTATACGCTTATATATGTAACTACGCTAATGAGTTAGGTATGAGGAAGGTTTAATTCAGAGGAATTGTATCCATGTTTTCGTGGAAATAGTGGGGAAAATATTTAGGAAAAAACCCACCCTCAGTACGGCCGACCGAACCTCGATCTCCCTGTCTTCGGCAGTCTGGTCTATTGCAAGAGTCGCACGTTAGACCATGCAGCCACCGAAGCGGGTTAAGTCAACTTTTGTTCAACTATATTTGTGTACATTGATTTTCACAACATTCTGAACATTCTGAACATTCAATGTTATTCAACACCTCTTCGGTGGTAGAATGGTTGAACGAGTCAAACCTGCGATATAATATACTGCCGGGAATGGGGATATCGGGGTTCGATCTCAGTCAGGTGTACTGAGGGTGGTTTTCCTAAATGGTTTTCCACTCTCTTTCCAAGCAAATCCTGGTAGGCCCTTACACTTCCTCTAAATTAAAACTTCCTAATCCCTAACACATTTGTGTAATTAATACATAGGCATATAAGCCTAGCTAGTAGAAATACTTGCCACAAAAAAAAATCAAAACAATTTTCAAGGTTAAGGGGGGAGAGTAGGTAGCGCGAGAAGGAACAGTATTTTGGCAATTTCTATAGCAAAATATTTTTGGGCAAAATAAACCAAATATTGCGCCAGTAGAAATATAATATTTAATTTTCTTCACATGGGGATATCAACACTTGTTGAATATCTGTCAAGGGTGTCCTAGAATTTAACGACAACTTTTTATCTTAATTTAAAAAGTTTCTCATCTAATGCCGCTATGTTCATGACAGATATTCAACGAATGTTGAGGTCACCATATGAAGAAAAGTGAACTATTATGTTTCTACTGAAGTAATACATGATTTATTTTGGTTGTAAAAATGTTTTACTATAAAATCTGAAGAAAAAAACTTATCTCAAGCGTATAACCCGAATAGTTCTAATACGTTTAAAAAAACACTGCCATTATCTCACGTTCCATAGAATCCAACCTTAAACGGACACCATAACATACTGTTTACTAAAACCTAGCTTTCCCCCGTTCTAACAGCTAGACTACATGTATTATCACTTATCAACATGTGCGCTGAAAATAAATACACCGCCGAGTAGCTAACACGCTAACACGACAGAGATATGTCAGCTAGTACACATGTCTGGCACTGACATGTGTCAAACCGCGCCTCGCATGGAACAAAACTAACTCGATAGACAAGGAGATGGTCAATACTTCCACAGTAAAACACAGGTGTGAGGGAAATTAATCCAGCTTTCACTCGGACATATACGACAAATTATATAAGGTGGGAGTTTTATTTCATCCCCGCGTCTTACTATTTTTTCAGGTTAAACGCATTTATTATAATCACTCTACTCTAATGGGGTTGGGACGAGGAAAGAAGCATTTTAGAGATAAACTACCTGCAGTTGCATAGGAGAATGGGATAATATTTAGGGAAAAAACCACCCTTAGTAAACCCGACCAGTATTTGAACCCCGATGTCTCCGTCATCAGCACAGTCTAACAAGAGAATGACGCCTTAGACTGTTCGGCCATTGAAAGGGGGCTATTATGAGGATGATAGGCACACCACGCACCGGGTTACAGCACATACGTTCTATCTCCTTTAACTGATAATTGAGATAACTTTTTAAAACTCGTAAGATATGTGAATTGAAATAATGGATATTGTTACAGAAGCATAAAGTAACAAGGGCATCACAATTAACCAAAGAACACAAATAAAATAATAAACACTGGTACAAAAACAGTGATAAAAGAAGAACATTTAGACATTGAGGTAATATGCAGGTATTGAGGTAGTTTTTAGACATTGAGGTAATATTTATACTTAGGGTTAGTTTATAGAGAGGAGGCAGTTTTTAGACATTGAGGTAATATTTATACTTAGGGTTAGTTTATAGAGAATGAGGTAGTTTTTAGACATTGAGGTAATATTTATAATTAGGGGTAGTTTATAGAGAGGAGACAGTTTTTAGACATTGAGGTAATATTTAGACTTTCGGGTAGTTTATAGAGAGTGAGGTAGTTTTTAGACATTGAGGTAATATTTAGACTTTGGGGTAGGAGGTAATGTTTAGACATTGAGGTAATCTTAAGACTGAAAAAATCTTTATTGAGGTAGAATATTTACCACAAAATGGCAGTAATCCCTAACTACTTGTTCTCTCATTAGTAGAAACCAAATGAATTATTTAACCAACGAGTAACATTATACAGTTCCATCACAGTATTTTTCCTCTACCTATTGTATGTAAAATATATTTACCACTTACACTTTAAGCCATCATAATAAAATATAGTAAAACAGCTAAAAGCAAAACCTTTTAATGACAAAACTGTATCAAAATAAAAGCATGGTATAAAACATTCTTATTATAATTAGAAAAAAAAATCCCCTTTGTCTCTGGGTAATTTTTGTTTTAGTATTATTTTCTAACCCTGAACATAATAATTATGTTTCTTTGAAGTAAAGTGGAAATGAGAAGTCTAATAGTTTGTGTGTGTGCGTGTGTATGTGTGTGTATATGTGTGTATGTGTGTATTTATATGTATATATGAACACATACAGTTGTATGTATACGCTCTTTAAGGGGAGGTCAGTATTACCAGCATCAAAAAATATGTTTTTTTAAATTATTTCCTAATATTGAATAAAAAACTTTTAGGATTAATTTCATCTACAAACTTTGCAAACAGGAATAAAATGTCTTGAGCCATACATTTTTTAAGGATACACGTGGGCAACGCCTACTTCCATGTCACCTTACACTAAGAATTTTTTTAATGTTTTTAGGTCGTTCTTATTTTATAGGTAGGCAAATATTTTTATTAATGGCTTGAATATTTACTTTAATAGATTGGTGATTAGTACACATTCACAATAATGTATTGTATACATATTTATTTGGGTTACTGTTTACTTTACATGTGTCAGTCGCAATTTTCTTCATATAACATATTTGCACCTAACAATACCCCCCCCCCTTTTTTTTAAAAAGTTGGAGTTAAACAGTTCAAACTTTGTGAATATGCTTGTACCTGTCATTTAATATTACTTTATTAGAATTATTTCATCTATAAAATATGTGTAGAAATTTTTTTTTATGATTTCATCAACATCAGTTAAAAAAATATAATGTTGCTAAAAAAATTCATACAGTCGATCATATTCAAGCAGACCTAAAATAAACACGTTTAAAGGGTTGATAGCACTGAACTCCCCTTATGGAAAATGTCTGATCACTTTTTAAGGCACAGTTTTCTATTTATAGAAGAAGGTATGCACAGTGCATTAAAGAGGGAAAGAATCTTTATAAGAACATAGCTATAGGCTTTACAAAAGAGCTGAATTTGAATTATAACGGACAATTTTATAAAATATTTCTGAAAAAGATGTTATGAAAACTAACCACGTGTCTTGATCAACAAATAAAAATCTCAAAATCTAAAATGTATGATATTTAATCAATACTTTGAAAGTAGTCTTATATAGGTCTACAACCTACAAATACAAAATTATATCTATTATTTGTATGGAAATTACGTAGTTTTATACTCTTAAAGATTATAAAGACTTTAGCATTAAGCCAAATTCTCCAGCTAAGCAATAACAATTAATATTCCTTAGAAAATTCAAAAAAATACTAGCGCAAATAAAATATTATTTTATATTATTATTATTATTATTATTATTATTAGTAGTAGTAGTAGTAGTAGTAGTAGTACCGCGTCTTACTACCCGTTCGGGTTGTACGAACTTACGCTAATGTGTAATGGTAGGGTGATTGTGATATGAAATGAAGGACCTACAGTTTAACGTGGAATCCGAACCACGGTGGAGACCTGGCATTCCTCACATTCACAAGTTGTGATTAATACACGTCTTGTCAGAGGTGAAGGAAGGTTTTGACAATCAGATAAATCTGTGCCGGGATCGAGGATTTAACCCTGGACCCAGCACAGAAGTCCTACACCTTACCCCTGGACCGCCAGTTCACCAATTATTTATAATTTTTGTTGTTATTACTAAGACTAAGTACAAGTGTATTATATATTAGGCCTGGATATATAAATAACAAAATTAATGAAGCAGTTTGAAAAGTGGTACATTTGAAAACAAAAATCCAAAAGCATTTGGCAATCGAAAGAATTAAAAATTATATTTTGGAGAAATCTTTATTTAAACCCTAGTCAAGTGGTAGGGAAGTCAGTCCATCCGAACGATTAGGATTAAAATCAATGATCAGGCTTTTTATTACATTCCCGCGGTAATAATAATAATAATAATAATAATAATCTAATTATTATTATTATTTGAGGTAGGCTCTATTTAGCGTGTATTTCTGAACCAACTGATTTTATCAGCATACAACTTATAAACAGACTTAAATCTTGAACGTAAACAACATCCAGCCCCATAGCCATCAATTTATCAATGCCAAAAGGGGAAACTCGCATGTCACCAAAAATAAATCTTTTCGGCCATGCCGAGAATTGAACCCGGGACCCTTAGCTCAAAAGTCAGGCACGATACTTTAAGACTGTAAATCTGAAAAGACATGTTTTTTGTTCAAAGGCTACAAATTAACTTTTATAATCTGTAAGAGGATAATTTAAAGCTCCTAGAAATGATACATGAATAAAAGCGAGACACATAAAGTAAAACAAAATACACGAATGAGTGAATAAATAAAAGTTCCCATTTGAATCGACGCCACGGTAATGCATCATCATTTCACCCGCACTCGCCATTAACCAAATTAAGGTGACCCGGCGCACATACTCGTATCAGATGCGTGTAAGTGGAGGAAGGGGAGGTTTTGGAGGGTTGAAATTACGCACTTCTTCAGGTGAGAGAGAGTGGGAGAGTACGGGGGTGGGGGGGTTTGCGATGAAGGTTCCGCACTGGAAGGGGTGAAACATCACGAAGAATAGTTCTAGTGCAGGGGTGGCTAGCTTTACCAACCAGTGTGACACTTAAGATGGGAGTGTAGGAGAGGCGAGTTAAGGTCAATGTTTTTTGAAGTTTTAATATCAAAACTTTTTTGGCCAAAATAAATAAAATATTTTTTCCAATAGAAACATAAACTTTAATTTTCTTCACATGGTGATATCAACTATGGTCTGTCATGGGTGTCCTGGAATTTAATGACAACTTTTTATCTTCATTTAAAAAGTTTCTTATCTAAGTTAAGAGATCAGAAAACTGAAACATTTTAGCAAAAATTGTTTCGAACAATAGTTTTTTTGATTTTGAGGGGAAAAGAGACCAGCACTAGTTATTTTTGATTTGGTGGACGACTTCAATGTTATTTCAAGGTCAAATTTGTTTTTTAAATGAAATCCTATAAAAAAATTAACGGTATTTTACTCTACACAAAAAACCACTTTTGCCTAAAGTTTTTTTTGTTCGACATCAATATTTGAAGATATTTTAACTTATTATTTTTATAACCATTTTTATTCAAGAACTTTTATTATATTTTGTTTTTCTTTATTACCAATCTCATTTATAAAATTACTTAAGTAAATGCTCAAACTGATGACTATTAACATCAGTACACTTTTAATGCAATAAAAAGTTATTTAATACATTTTATAAGAAAATACAAGTTAAAATATCTTCAAATATTAATGTCAAACAAAAAAAAAGTTAGGCAAAAGTTGTTTTTTGTGTAGAGTAAAATACCATTAACATTTTTATAGGATTTAATTTTAAAAAACAAAGTTGACCTTGAAATAACATCGAAGTCATCCACCAAATCAAAAATAACTTGTGCTGGTCTCTTTTACCCTCAAAAACCAAATAACTTTTGTTCGAAACAATTTTTTCTCAAATGCCTCGTTTTTTGTATTTCTAATGTCTCACCTTAGATGCCTCACCTGGTATGGGTATATTCTCTTTTTGGGTCCACGTGTTGCTAATTGTCTGGCCATTATGCCTTTATCACCCTATTTAGTACAATTTTACAAAAGGTATAAAGCCTATAAGATGCGTTGAATTCGTAAAATAAACCAATTGGAGCCTATATAATATTTTTAATTTTGTTATACACATACTATGGCCACTATTACAATATAAATACGGTACGATTTTCATAATAAGAGCCTTATATGGCCGTTAAGATTTTTCTTATCAAAATATCACTGGATTTTGTATTTGTTTCATTTATTTAACGCTCACTCTCTGAACCGATTGATTATAATTATCATCACGCGACCTACAAACTAACCTAACTATAAAACAGACACAACATCCAGCCACCGGGTGTAATTCATTAATCTTAAAGGGGGAAAAAAACACATTTAAACCAAGATACATTTTTTAGCCATACCGGGAATCGAATTCGGTACCCTTAACTCAGCAGACAAACACGCTATCTACTGTGCAAAGATGTCTGACGATTTTGTATTAATAAACCTTCAATCTCACGGTATTAAAAAAACTTGCATTTTTAAGTTATATTTTTATTTTCTTACATTCTTAGTAATTGATTAAATCTATTATAGTTGTCGGGTAAATGAAGCATCCTTGCATATCTATATGATAATTGCTCATCAAAATTTAGGAAATAGCATGAACCCATTAGTATATGTCAAAATATTAATTGAAAGAGGAATCGTTTTATAAAAGAAAGAGGTGACCTGGTGGTCTAGGGGTAAGGTGTCAGACTACTCTGCTAAGGGTTCGGGATTCAAACCTCGGTCCCGGCACAGATTTACCTGCTTGCCAAACCCTTCCTTAACCTCTGACAAGACGTGTATTAATCACAACTTGTGAATGTGAGGAATGCCAGACCTCCACCGTGGTTCGGATTCCACGTTAAACTGTAGGTCCTCCATTTCATCTCACAATCACCCTACCATTACACATTAGCGTAAGTGCGT
>CABFWO010000631.1:180183-194302 GCA_902155825.1 Timema genevievae | reverse complement strand
TTAAGGTGCGGCAGAAGGGAGCGCGAGTAATATTACAGTTTTTATAGCATTATACTTTTTTGGCCAAAATAAATCAAATATTTCTCCAGTAGCAACATATAGTTTAGCTTTCTGCACATGCTAATATCAACAGATCTTGAATATCTGTCAAGGGTGTCCTGGAATCTTGTCAAAATGTGTTCTCTTTATTTAAAAAGTTTTGACAAAATTCCAGGACACCCTTAACAGATATTCAACATCTGTTGATATTGGCATGTTCAGAAAGCTAAACTCTATGTTGATACTGGAGAAATATTTGATTTATTTTGGCCAAAAAAGTATAATGCTATAAAAACTGTAATATTACTCGCACTCCCTTCTGCCGCACCTTAAGTAAATATGTGCAGGAACATCGAAATAAAAGCACCAATGGCCGCGAAAGGATCCGTTGATAATAATTAATAGTTATAGGTTTGATAGTTCAAATATTGATTTTTTTTTTACTTAGCACCACGTCTTACTACCCGTTCGGATTGTACGCTTAAGTATTAATTACGCTAATGAGTTAGGAATTGGGAAGTTTTAATATAGAGGAAGAGAACCCGCATTTGCATGGAAGGAGAGTGGAAAACCATTTAGGGAAAACCACCCCCAGTTCACCAGAGCGAGATTCGAACTTAGATATCCCCATCCTCGGCAGTTTAGCTCAACACGAAACTAGCGCGTTAGCTAACTACGCCACCGAGGTGAGTAAATCGTGATATAAATATATATATGTGATTGTACTTAACCTACATTTCAAGTTCATCCAGGACATTTTTTCATAAAAAGCTGGTTTAATTTATATTGCATTGAGCAACTGACTGCTTGGTGGTTACTCCTTGCTGTAGTCAATTTTCTTTTGAAGAGTTTTATTGGACAAAGTCTCTTACTATCTTATTGGTTTACATGGTCACGTGACTAAGGATACGGACTGGGTATACGCGAATACAATTTCTACGGACTACGGAGCTACATGCACCAAGTCTATACAAGGAGCTTAAGGTGCGGCCGAAGGGAGCGCCAGTAATTTTACAGTTTTTATACCACTACATTTTTTGGCTAAAATAAATCAAAGATTTCTCCAGTAACAACATAGAGTTTAGTTTTCTGCACATGTTAATATCAACAGATCTTGAATATCTGTCAATAGTGTCCTGGAATTTTGTCAAAACTTTTTAAATAAAGAGAAAATGTTTCGACAAAATTCCAAGACACCCCTGATAGATATTAAAGATCTGTTGATATTAGCATATGCAGAAAACTAAACTCTATGTTGCTAGTGGAGAAATATTTGATTTATTTTGGCCAAAAAATTTCAATTCTATAAAAACTGTAGAAATACTTTCGCTCCCTTCTACCGCATCGTAAGTTTAAACTGTACCTGTGAATATCCACATCAATCAGTGGAGCACTCATTGATCAGGTATCAACGTAAATACATTCTCACAGTTTGTAGACGGAGCAAAACCTATCTATGGCTGGTAAAATGGGGACATAATGAGTGAAAACATACCACAGGTATTGCTTTAACAAGTTCTGCTTAACCTGGCATAATTACACGACACGTGACTGACTTTGGCATGGTAGACTGTGCTTCAGTCCTCACTGGATGCATTTGAGGTAGTTTTAATAACACTTGATTTAACATCTTAGGCTATATATATATATAGAAGGCGAGGATCCTTAAAAAAACTTTTACATTCCTATTATAGTTTTTTATAAAGTTTCTAAAAAGAGATATCAGTGACATATTGTTTAGTGTTGCCAGGATAAGCAGAGTTAGTTTAAACTGTAATCTACATGTGAATATTCTCATCACTCACTAAGGCTGGTTTCACATCAACGAGTCTCGAGTCTAGTCTGACTCATCAATTGAGACAAGTACATATTGTATTTGACGGCACGATGGTGGACCAATACTTTTCACACCGGCGAGTCGAGTCACCCCGAGTCTGACCGAGTCTAGACGAGTCAAGAGTCAATGATGCGGCAGATTACAGATTTCGTCAGTCCAGACGAGTCACCCCGAGTCTAACCGAGTCTAGACGAGTCAAGAGTCCATAATGCGGCAGATTACAGATTTCGTCAGTCCAGCCGATTCAAGTTTATTATTTCCACATACTTTTCAAGGCTAATAGCATGGACACTGAATACCTCATTGTTCTCGTTCAAAAGAATCCTTTGATTTTTAACCCGTCCCACCCCACACATCGGGATAGAAATGCAATTTCCGCTATTTGGAAACAAATGTGAAAAACTAACAAAGGTGCATCGTTTCACATTAAGTGGGTAAATCCACATTAAGCGACGTCTTTTTAAGCGTCTACGCCGGCGTCTCCATACATTTGTATCTATAGAAACCGTTAGGACTGCATCAATCTTGCACGAGCTCTTTGATCAAACTAGTGGACTAAATGACTCGACTCACTAGTGTGAAAGGACTTGACTCTAGAGTCAGATTGGACTCGAGACTCGACTCTACTCGGGCTCGTTGGTGTGTAACCAGCCTAAGACTCTCACTGACCAGGTAGCGTCGAAAATGTATATTCTCTTGTAAGACACGTATTGCTGAGTCAAATTGAGGACCAAGTAGGGTAGAACATATCAAAGGTGCAGTTTTAATAAGTTATGCTACCCTGGAAACACTTCACGACATACAACTGGTGTGTAGCAATGATATGTATAGAAAATTTAGCTTATTAGAGAACAAAACCGTATCAATAAAAACCTTTTTTGTTTAGTTCGAATATTACTGACTATTTACTGAGGTTTAGCTATAGCATGTTAGGGTCAAACAGTGGCTACATTCATAACATGGTAGGAAGGACATTATAGATTCTAGAAAATACAACTTTTTTTTACAGCCAGCATTAATAACATTTTACTATAGTATTAGTGTTAATTTATTCTTTATTTACATTTTTATTTGTGTTTTTAAAATTCAAAACTTATTAATATCATAAAATGTAATGAATAACTCAAATCAAATGATAAATATTTTAATAATCCTTAAATTTTGAAGAAGAAAAATTTATTAAATTGACAAAGTGAGTGTTTTAGATATTATTACTACTACTACTACTATTATTATTATTAGCACCGCGTCTTACTACCCGTTCGGGTTATACGTACTTACGCTAATGTGTAATGGTAGGGTGATTGTGAGATGAAATGGAGGACCTACATTTTAACGTGGGATCCGAACCACGGTGGAGGCCTGGCATTCCACACATTCACAAGTTGTGATTAATATACGTCTTGTCAGAGGTGAAGGAAGGGTTTGGTAATAAGATAAATCTGTGCCGAGACTGAGGATTGATCCCCAGACCTCCAGATATGAAGTCTGACATCTTACCCCTGGACCGCCAGTTCACCTATAGTTAATATTAATATTAATTTAAATAGCTTAAAATAAAAACATTGAAAGTTACACCTTCAATGGAAAAAAAGGGACAACAAATTAATTTCTATGTTAAAATCAAACAACTATAATATTTTCCATATTAATTTGAAACATTTTGTATTTTGTCAGCCAAGATTTTTATGTTCGGTTCATAAGTTCATAATCCTCGACAGAACACAAGCTGCACTTAAGTGCGAGACAAGACGATCTATAACTGTCGACTTCACGAAGTTCATTATGACTGGACATTGAATGACATGGCTGTAAAATTATATATATTTTTTAAATATTCCACGTTGGGAAAAGTTTTATTTAATGATTTTTTTCATGTCGCTTACCCCTAGTCTAAAACATCGGTCACTCTCGCAATTGAATATATTATTGATTAAGGGGAGATCGGGGTTTAAATCCCGGTTGAGGGTACTGAGAATAAATTTTCCTTACTGTTTTTTGTCCAATTTCCCTCCACGCAAATGCGGGTACACCACCATGGCGTGATCCAGCAATCGAGCCATACCAACCGAGCGGCCACTGCCGTTAGCCGTTATAGTGCCAACATTTGCGGATATATGGTGTCATATGGTCAGCACAACGAACCCTCCGGCCGTTATTTTCTCAGTTTTCTAGATTCGAGCCGCTACTTCTTTATTCAAGCTACTCCTCGTTCGTCCTCACGAGGCTGAGTTTGACACCCTCCCAGGCCCACTGCTTCACAGAAAAAATCGGGAAGCGTGAGAGGATCAAACCAGGGACCTCTGGATCTGTAGCTAGGAGCTCTGACCACTAGACCACACTAACATAATGCGGGTACACTTCCTCTAAATTCAACCTTCCTTGTCCCTAACACATTAACTTGATTAGTAGAGCTACGTATAGCCCGAATGTAAGACGCGGTGCTAAATAAAATATATAGATATCCCCTCCCCTCACCCCCAAGATTAAATTCACCCCAACCTTCTTTCTGTCTTACTACTACAACCAGATTAGGGTCCATTGTAGCTATGAATCCAGCATCCCCGAGACAGTATTACCTCCTTTTTTTTATTCCTCTCCCTTCTAGATCTCAGCAAAGAACCCCTAATGGTGTGGGCGGGGCTACAGACCCTTCAAGGGGGGTAAAACTATGGATAGAGAGAGAGAGAGGGGGGTGACCCGTTCGAACATAACACACGCGCAATGTTTTACTCTTTGTTGAGGGGAAAACAATCTTTGTATTTTTATTTTTTTTTAGAATATAATGGGTTGGACAAAAACGACATCCGTTTGATTGCTTTGAATTAATGGAGGGTAGTCAGTATTTTTTTTTCTGGGCGTTTGCCTCCTCCAGGCGATAATTTATCAAATTAAGAGTATCCGTAGTAGTGGCCAAGACGTCTGAGACATTAAGCTCACATTTAGATCAGTAGCTTCTAAATAAGTTATTGGGGTTCGAATCCCAGTCGGGTACACTGGAGGTAATTTTACTACGTGGGATATTTTCTGTAGATTTTCCATTCACCTATCCGCATTAATTTGGGTACATTCCTACCCTTAAAATAAGTCCGTTATTTACCCTTTAGCTGAAGGTATATATTTTCCCCATCGCATATTACTACTCGTCTAGGCTATACACATTTTATTTTACGCTGATGAGGTAGGTATGAAGAAGGTAAATTTTAAAGGAAATATACCCGAATTTTCATAAAGGTAGAGTCGGAAACTATTGAGTAGAAACCACTCTCAATACACCCACCGGGACTAGCACCGACCTCACTGTCACTCGGTGTAAAGGGAATTGAATGTAGCGCCAGGTGTAGAAAAACATCTGATTGGCTGAGCTTGTGACGTCACTCAGTAAACAAACCAGCGCGTAACATACAGACACAGAGATATATGGACGACAAACTAAGTTGTTAAAAATCAAGTCATTTAAAAAAATTTATTAATAAATAAACCTTTAAAATCCACACCAATATCCAATTAACGTCATCACACTCTATTTATCTTTTAAAAAAATATGTATGTGTGGTGTTTGAATATTTAAATATAACTGCTCGGTACTGGGTGACGTAAGCAATGACAGAGTAAAATTTCTCCAATTGGTACTACCTTTCTATTCTCTGTACATTGCAGTCACCGGCGAATCAAAATATACGAGCCTGACTTGTAGTCCACGTCAGCAAATGCGGGTACGTGTCAGGCGTAAAAATCAAGGCTTATCGACACTCATCCATATAGGTGCTAGTCTTGTCTATTGTCTGGTCTGGGGTGGGAATTTAGGGGACGCGAGATAAGGCCAGTGTTTTTGCAGTTTTTATTGTAAAACTTTTTTTGGCCAAAAAAATCCAATATTTCTCCAGTAGAAACAAAGAGTTTAATTTTATTCACATGGTAATATCAACAGTTGTTGAATATCTGTCATGAGCATAGCGGCATTAGATGAGAAACTTTTTAAATTGAGAGAAAAAGTTGTCATTAAATTCCAGGACACCCTCGACAGATATTCAACAACTGTTGATATCAACATGGGAAGAAAATTAAACTCTCTGCTTCTACAGGAACAATATTTCATTTATTTTGTTCAATAAATGTTTTGTTGTAGTAACTGCAAAATACTGCCCTTAACTCACGTTCTCTACACTCCCGCCTTAACTAGTCATGGGGAGGCCAGAATTCAAATCACTAACGAGTGTAATGAGTTTTTTTATATAAATGGTTTCCCTCTCTCCTTCCACGCAAATTTGGGTAAAGCTCATCTAAAGGCTACCCTCCTGATTCCTACCCCATTAGTGTTAATGTGCGGATAGCCCGGACGGGCAGTAAGACGTGGTGCGCGTGATAATTGATCAGCAATTCAAAGTAATATCAATCACACACACCTCCCCCCTCTCTTTTGAGCATCGGTTCCTTTTTTCTCAGGTCCAGGACTATACTTTTTCAGTCATACTACCAGTTGGCTTTCCAGCAGCACCAACATCACTTTTTACTTTACGTCCTAATAGGAGTCCGTGGGATGAGGATCCATAAAGGGCAAGGTAGGGTAAAAGGGGGTAAGGGGAATAGTTGGGCCTCACTTAGTCACCAATCTCTGGGGAATAATCACCATCAGTCGTACCACCAAACCGTCGGGAGAGATCATCATAACATTACGCATCTGGAGGGTAGGGCCCGGCGATAAACTTTCTGAAACAGACTCCGCTGTGGGCTGATCTCTCTACTCTTTTACTCACCTTGGACAGAGTCGGATCACTTTGTACAGCGTCTGGTTCGAACTAAGTGGTTTTTAAATTTGCAACGGAAACCTTAAAAAATGAATTAACCGTATAGGTCGAGGACTTAATGAGGATTCACACGTTCTCCGAAAAACAAGAGCAGATCAGAAACTTAATAGTGGTAGACGAGCTTTAAGCCAATCACAAAATTTCAGTCTCATCGGCGTGGTTCGCTCGGTGTGGTTTGAAATAAATTTGGCTTTCCTTTTTCGGAGTGACAACTTCATCTTGGGAGACGCAATAAAATTTCAATACCAACCGAATCAATCAGTGCGCACGTAGCTAAAACAACCAACTTATGAAATTTTACATTAAAATTTTATAAATGGTGTCATAATAAATATGTGATTTATATCTATATAAAAATGCATCACTCTTCTGGCAATTCATTGTAGAGTGAAAGAAATAAAAATAAAATTATAAAGTTGACAATGTAATAATAAACATATTATTTTTCATATGTTTTCTATTTATCATCTGCCTTTCTACCTTAACCTTTAAGCTAGGCATCGAAGTGGAATCACTAAAATTCAATTTGGGAGCGGGTGCCATGATAGGACAAATTTTTGTAAACGCCCAAGTGGGACGCACAGAACTGGGATAGCACTGAACCCACGAACATCGGGCTCTGAAGCAAGTACTTTAACCCACCAAGGTAAACAACCTTTTTTTTATCAAATATTTAATGAAAATAAATATTTTTAAAAAACCTTTGAGATTAGTGGACCAGAATAAAACAAAACTTGTGTCTTGAATCAAACCACAATGTTCTAGCGTATCTCTTTTTCATAAGAAAAATTAAATAAATATTAACATCCTTTGGAGAAAAAAAAAATCGCCACTAAAATCCATAATCTTCGCAACAAAACATCGGCAAGATGATTTCCTCCCGTTTATTTTGACAAAGAATATCCACTCATTCGGCTCTATAGCGAGTGAACAGGTCGAACCAAAAAAGAACCACAATTGAAATTCCCAGAATACATCAATCACAACTTCATTCCATCACCAAATTGAATTGTAGAAAGAAAAATATATCGTACAGAAAAAAAAAAGCCAAACCTAGAACGGCGGAAAGCATTGACAAAAAAAAAGTTTCTTCTCTAACAGCTGATTGAAAGCCGACTTTCAAATGTTGAAAAGCGATGGAATCGTTCGTTGGTGGTGAAATGGGGCCTGCAGGGATTGTAAGGGGTGAGGGAGGAGTGTCGGGGGGTTTGGGGGGAGGAAGTGTTCTGAAAGGTGAAGATTGGATCAATCACTCAATCAAGCAATTGGAAACCAGTAAAAAGCTATTTCTTGTTGATAATAGCAATCCGTAATGGAGTTTTAACAGGAGGAAAAGAAGGGAATACCCTTTGCAATAATACATTTTATTAATCACAATTAATTTTATGATTTATTTATGTAAAAACAGTAGAACCACTTTTAAACATATTTAAATAATGTTAAATTTTCAAAAATAAGTTATTTGTTAACTACCCTCAAATTATTTTTAATTTCTAAATATAAAAACATATTCTAATTTATTATGATTTTTTTTCTCCCAAATACTCATTTCGAACTAATCTTTAAAACCATTTCCCGAAAAAGTTCAGATTTTTTTAGAATTTTTCAAAAGTAAACTACTTTAAAATTAATTTATTTTTGAAATATAAAAACATACATTATAAATCATTATGTAAAATATAATTCATATACATATTTTGAACAAAATCACTGTATGATTTTTTAAAGAAAAAGCAAATATATTAAACTATTGTAAAAAACTTACCAAACACGCGTTATTAACCAAATATTAGAGACATTTTTAAATATTTCGATTTTTTTAAACTCATCAATAAACTAACCTTAAAATATTTTTTTGAAAGTATACAGTTTTATTTATCATAATTATCAAACACACCCCAGATAAGCCTATAAATTTTAAACAATTTTGTTAGAACCATTTTCAATACACTATGTATATCGATCGATTTCTTACAAACAAATAGCCTATTATTAAGCAACCCTTAAACTAATGTTTACCTAAAAACCAGGTATACAGTGTTATTTGGAAGGTCAGCAATTCCTAGATATCCATTTTAAACCAAATAGTCAGAGTCATCTTCGAAAAATTTGGAATACAAAAAAATTATTCATCTGTAAACTATCCTTAATTTAAGGGTTAGGCTCAAAATTAAAAAATAGTCCTGAGGTATAGCCATATCAGGTTTGAGCAGAATCCATCAAACCGTTCAAATCTGTGGTCAGGGACAGACAGACAGGACATGGAGACAAACAGAATTGTAAAATCCATTTTGGGTTCGGAGGAACGTAGAACGTAAAGATTCATCATAATTTAGAGATCAACAATTTTCACGACTACAATATTTTATCTTTAAATAAGAAAGTAAACTAAGAATTGATATGGATATTGTACAAGTATTTTTCCTAATAAAATACTAATTTAATTAGGAGTTACTTAGGCTACTTATAAGGGCTGATGAGAAACAGTGCCTCACGTATCTAATAAAAAAAATCTGCCAATAAATTATTAAAAAATATAATTTTACTGAAATTATTTTGTTTTTTATTATTCAATACTATCCCGTAAAAGGGTCTTGGATGTAATTTTACATACGACAATTTAAATATCATTACTGAATTTTAAATTATTAAATTTGAATATCTAATTCCAGCTATGAATAGTTAAGATTGTATCTACAATATTAATAATATTCTGAGACTTATGATTATGCAGATAAAGGCGTCGGTCTTTCTTATATTCTGTATTTCTAGAGATGGGCAAGTCATTGTTGGATTCACGGACAAGTGTATAAAGGGTTATTTTACTAAATGGTTTCCTACTTTCCCTTATATCCAATAAAGGTACATTTCCTTTAAACTTTAACTACTTTATCCAAACCCAATTAGTGTTAAAAAAAAGATCGGATAGTTCTAACGTGTCCTAAGACGCGGTCTAAGGTAAAGTAAAATTTTTAAAACTTTGGTTTTAGTTTTTTGGGGTTTTTACACCACATTTTACTACCTGTTCAGGTTATACGCATATATGATAACTATTCTAATGGGTAGGAATGAGGATGGAACTATTTTAGAGGTAATCTAACCAAATTTGCGTGGAAGGAAAGCGGGAAACCATTTATAAATACCACCCTTAGTACACCCAACTGGGATTCAAACCCTGATCTCCCCATCATCAGTAGGCCAGTCTACCAGGAGAGTGACACTTTAAACCATTCGACCACCGACGTTGGTGCTTTGTAGCTGTGTGGTAGCTGTAAAAAATGTTATTTATTTTAGATAAATTGTGTAATAAATACGTTGTCATTATTATGTAAAATAATTTGATTCCAACACCAGAGATCAGTAGGTAACGTGTCTACCTATTGAGTTAGGGGTACCGGGATTGATTCCCAGCATGACTGAAAATGTATCGTTGGTAAAATGTGGTTTTTTCCCTTTTGCAGTAGTAATGAGTTAACGTTGTCGAGGCTGGGTGCTGTGTACTGTTTTAGATTTAAGTTAGTTCGTAAGTCGTGTGTTGATGCTATAAATTGGTTTAGAAATTGTGCGTTAAATATCTGAAATAATAATAATAAATAATAATAATAATAATAAATATTGCATGCTTCGGTGAGAGAATGCTCTTAAATGTCACTCGTGCAAATAGCTGTATTGCTGACGACCGGAATATCGGGGTTCAAATCCCTGTCGAGTTTATAATAATAATGATTATTATTATTATTATCACCGCGTCTTAATATAAGTTCTGGCTGTACGCAATTACGCTAATGTGTAACGGTAGGGTGATTGTGAGATGAAATGGAGGACCTACAGTTTAACGTGGGATCCAAACCACGGTGGAGGCCTGGCATTCCTTACATTCACAAGTTGTGGATTAATACACGTCTTTTCGGAGTTGAAGGAAGGGTTTGGCAATCAGATAAAACTGTGACGGGACCGAGGATTGAACCCCGGACCCCCAGCATAAAGTTCCAACACCTTAAGACCGCCAGGACACCCTAAATGGTTTCCCACTCTTCCTCCACACCAACGCAGGTACAGTTTCTCTAAATTCAACCTTCCTCATTCCTACCCCATTAGTGTAATCATGCGGATAGCTCGAACTGGTAGTAAGACGTAATGCACAAACAAACAAAAAATGTAAAAAAAGTATTTCTGTCAAAAACAACACTCCCTATTGACTATCCCTTTCCCCTCCTAATAGTGCGTGTCAAATCATCCCCAACAATCTCAATATTTGTATAAAGTGAAGATAGAATCTACGTGAAGGAAAGAAGGATCGTGTATTGTTAACAATTATAAACCCCTCCCCTCTCCCTCCAACCGGCCTCAACTAACCCCTTCTTCCACCCCTTTGCGAGTAGAGAACCTTCTGCGAAACATCTAAAAAAGCCTAGAGGAAATTTAAGCTCAGAGGGGGAAGAAGATCCATGTCAGCTTTTGCGAGAACAGAAAACAAACCAGTTGGCAAGAAGCCTTCCTCCCTTCTCCCTCTTGGCTTCCATTGTTTGCCGTCTCGGGGAAGTTGTACAATAATTATTAATATCTCCCCCCCTTCCCACATCACGCTACCCTCTCTCTGACTTTCCTCTTAATTACTGCAAACACACACTTTAGCGAACACGCCTCCCCCTGATGATCCTTTGCTTAGCTTTGATCTGTAATAAGACTGCAGTCTTGTGAAAAAAATGTCCTATCCAGAAACGTGAATAGCGACAGCTCCTCTTTTTATTTTATTTTTTATATCTATATACTCTTAAAATAACGACAGTAAAGAACTTTTATTTAAAATATGAGATATTTATTCTTCCTCCCTCCAAACCCCTTTGTTTGTAAATTTTATATCTTGTATAATTAGACGCCCTATATTTTATTTACAAGTTTGCTCGTAAAAATTGGTTATAATCATCAACTGAATATACATTTTCGACACAAAAATGGTTTTAAATATTATTGACTAAGCTGGGCGAGATCCTGTTTTAACATGACATTTACCCGCCTCGGTGGCATAGTTGGCTAACGCGCTAGTTTCGTGTAAAGCTAGACTTCCGAGGACGGGTAGATCAAGGTTCGAATCTCGGTCGGGTGAACTGGGAGTAGTTTTTCCTAAATGGTTTAACACTCTCCCTCCACGCAAATGCGGCTTCACTTCCTGTAAATTCAATCTTCCCAATTCCTAATCCATTAGCATACATTAGTACTTAAGCGTATAAACCGAACGGGTAGTAAGACACGGTGATAAATAAATAAATAAAATAATAATTTGACCTTTCGTATGCCCAGATGTTTGTTCCGCGATAACTGTAAAATGCGTGGACTGATTTTAACAAAGTTTGGCAGGGACATTCTTTAAACCTAGGCCAAACAATGTGTGTACGGTACATAGTTTGGCAGGGACATTCTTTAAACCTAGGCCAAACAAGTGTGTACGGTACATAGTTTGGCAGGGACATTCTTTAAACCTAGGCCAAACAAGTGTGTACGGTACATAGTTTGTCAATCTGAGTGTACTGGTCGTTTCAATATGGTGGCTGCTCGAAAGGTGTTTTTTTTTGGTTTAATAGCTCATACCAATAGATTTTAATTTCAAATTATAAGCAAACGATCGAGTACCTACGTTTGGTTTGTATTGCAAAACAGACGTCTTAAAACTGCGTGGGCAACGGTTATTCTCTATGCATATACGTAATGTACTATTGAATTTAGTAATTTATTTGTTTTCTATCTAGCTTGATCACCAAGGAGAAATATTAACTTAAAATCCAAGGAGAAATATCAACTTAAAATCGAAGGAGAAATTATAGGAGATATTTCAACTTGAAATCCAAAGAAAAACATTAAGACTGTAGTAACGATAATAACATGGAGGTAGCGAGGTCTACTGTTCACAGAACTACTAGTAAGACTGTAGTAACGATAATAACATGGATGGAGCGAGGTCTACTGTTCATAGAACTACTAGTAAGACTGTAGTAACGATAATAACATGGAGGTAGCGAGGTCTACTGTTCACAGAACTACTAGTAAGACTGTAGTAACGATAATAACATGGAGGGAGGTCTACTGTTCACAGAACTACTAGTAAGACTGTAGTAATGATAATAACATGGAGGGAGCGAGGTCTACTGTTCACAAAACTACTAGTTATTTACATTTTCAGTAAGAAATATTCTTTATATTGTTCGCATCTTTCAGACTCTAAATTCATCAGCTAAGCGTGACAGTTATTTCAACACGTCATGTAGAAGTTAAGAGGTCAATGTTATTGTGAACGCTAGTACACCCGATCATATCTGGGCGAGAGTAGGGTTGTATAGAATTTAGCATAGAGTTTGCTCGCCTGTGAAAAAAAGGGGGTTGATGCGTGAAATAGGTTTACGGGGTAGGGGTGGTATCGCATAAAAGAGTGCAGGGGAAGGGTATAGGGTACATGAAGGAGAGAGGGGTTCATCGAATTTATAAGGGGAACGTGTTTTTTTTCACTCTATTTTTTATATTTTTTTTATAAATACGATCTTTGAAAATTATTTCCGGAGCGATGCGAACAAGTAAATCCCCGCATTGAGTATGGCAGTCGGCGTTTCATGGGTGTTTGCACCCCATAATTAGTTTGATTTGCATTAAGGTTTTATTTTCATTATTTATTATTTAAACGAGGGGTGGGGCTGTAGTTTTTTTTTGTATGACAATAGAGAAGGGATGAAGGAGGGGGTGGGGAGGGATGTGTGTCGTTCGGGATCATACCGGAACTCGCCAGTTGTCAAAACATCGACTTTCATTGTGACGGTGCTGCTGTCAGATCCCGCGGTCCGTCTATCACAGTCGCCAAGCAGACGTCCAGAAATCCTGCGTTATTTTTGAAACCGTTTGTTATTTAAAATTAAATCTCACCATCATAAATGAAGGGGATAAGTTTTTGTAATATTTTCCAATATCTTTTAATTAAAATAAATTAGGTTACATCGACAGACGAACAGAACCCGGGACTTTTGGCTAAGCTTCCTGTGTCTCGGTGTCATTATTAAAAGTACCGATATATCACCAGACGTGTTTATTTTACTAACTTCTACTTACTTAGCACATTAAAATTAATATAATTTTTTTAAAAATAATACTGTAGCAATTTTTAATTATTATACATAAGCAAAATAAAACGAAACTGAATATTTATGTGAAATTAGCCAATTTACCTTCTATATATGTGTGTTTTTTGTTTTTTAGCGTATGGCAGCATGGTTTGTCGGATGTACTTTCTTAGTCTTCTACTGCCAATGGCGGATACGTAACCATCTAATGCTGCTATTCTCATGACAAACATTCAACAGATGTTTGTTTACATCACCATGTGAAGAAAAGAAAACTTTACGTTTGTACTGGAACAATATTTTATTTATTAAAGCCAAAAAAAAAAAAAAAA